>CM070791.1:9421979-9448680 GCA_036346955.1 Dipus sagitta | reverse complement strand
GTGTCATATCTGTGCAGCTACCATTAACCCCACACAGAACCCACTTTGAAAATGGGTTCATATTACTATCCTGTAGAAATGGTCCCTCCTTCCACGACAACTGTAAAGGAAAAGGCCCTTTCATATTCGGGGAATAAGTAAAGGTCCGTCCCACATCTGCCCAGCCCACAGTACTGGACTGGCATTCCGTCCATGGCCAAAGGTCCCCTTCATAAGTTCCCAAACAGTGAGGTGCCAGGCGTGGTTGAGGCAGAGTCACAGTACCTCTCTGGCCACGAAAAAAGGTACCATTGAGCCATATCACCTCTTCTGAGAAGGGGTAACTATAAGCTTTGTGGGACGAATTCTGAAAGGTAGATTCTGGGCCCCATCTCCTGTTCCCCCTAAACCAAGCAAATGCCTGCATCTCCAGTTGTATACAAGAGTCACGTTCACGGGCGAGAGTAAAGCAGAGACTTCCACTTTCCTCAAAGTGTCGAGCCTCCCCCAGGGGGGCAAGGGTCAGGTCTTTAACAACCGTAGGGAGATTGAGACCTTGCTGAGTAGTGAAGAACCGAGGAAGGACTCTCGCCGTGTGGCGAACGGGCAGGGGCTTGGGGAAAACAGACAGGATGCCCCAGCGCAATTCTCCTCTACTAGTCTCCAGGCACATAAGGATCAGCATCCACAGGATCTTTGGCACTCGTACTTGGATGGCCATCCTCGTCCCCTGGACTCTCCTCTGGAGTTGATGTCAGCGTCTTGACTAGCCGGGCCGGGACCCAATGTGGCGATTCCTGGTCCTGTGGAAAAACAAACAGCTCCCCTGGATCTTACCAAAGCAGGATCCGGTACCTTTTCATTTATTATCCAACACATCCTTCCACATGACCAGTTCCGGATGTGCTTGTGCCCCCTGGTGGCAATGTCTGTCTGCTGCAGACCTATCATGAACATCCAAAACTAAAAAATTAAGGGTATAGAGTGCTAGAGAGACTCTCTCCTTGGGGGTTGCATTCTCCGCTATCCCCCTTCGTTGTTTAAAAAGGATAGCTTTTAAACTTTTATTTGCTCTCTCCACAATACCTTGGCCTTGTGGGTTGTAAGGTAGGCCAGTAGTGTGGGCAACCTGCATCTGGGCACAGAAGGCACGAAAGCCAGAGGAAGCATAAGCAGGGCCATTGTCAGTCTTTAGGCGTCGCGGTTTTCCCCAAGACGCCCAGGCTTCCAAACAATGAGTTTTTACATGAGTAACCTTTTCCCCTGCAAGAGGAGAAGCATGTATGATTCCTGAGCAAGTATCCACCGAGACATGCAGGTATTTAAGCTTGCCAAATTCCAAGACATGAGTAACATCCATCTGCCAAAGATCACCAGGTCTTAGGCCCCGTGGGTTCACACCCACATGTGGAGAAGGCAGGAAAGTGACACAGGATTGACAAGCCTTAACAATATCACGTGCCTCGGACCTAGAAATGGCAAAGGTCTTTCTTAAGGTGTTAGCAGGAACATGATACAGTCTATGGAACTCGGTGGCCATATCTTTAGGACTACTCATGGCTAACATAGTCATCCGCGTGGCTTTGTCTACCAAGTCATTTGCTTGAGATATAGGTCCTGGTAGCAAGGAGTGAGCACGAACATGAGTAACATAGAAGGGGGAGGAGCGTTGCCAAATGAGAGATTGAATTTGAGAAAGAATGTTTGAGACAGGACTAGCAGAACGAATAGAAGCAGCAATTTCCAGTCCAACAACTGCATTAGCCACATACTGTGAGTCTGTGAACAAATTAAAGGGACTACCAAAAGTCTGAAACACCTCCAAGACAATCATGCATTCCACAATTTGGGGAGAGTCAGGCCTATAGAACTTCACCACAGGTTCTGAGCCCTGAACCATATAAGCTCCGCGACCTGTTTTTGAACCATCAGTGAAAATGGCAGGGGCTGAGGGCAAAGGGCCCTTTGATGTGACCCGGGGAAAATAGACTAAATTTTTTTCCACGAAGGACAGAATGGGGCTTTTTGGGTAATGGTTATCTATAGGATTTGGAAAAGCACACATAAGAATGCTCCATTCATCAACCGTACCGGATAGAGTCTCTACTTGTTCCTTAGTATAGGGGATGATAAGCTTATCAGGCAACTTTGCAAAATGAGTTAGGCACAATTTTAAACCCAAACAAGCCTGTTGGGCAACCAACTGTGGGAAGTACTGCAGGGTACGTTTTTTTTTTTCTTTTTTTTTTTTTTTTTTCCTGCGAAGCAGCATAAGTGAATAGTCAGCAGTGGGTCCAAAGTCTTTGCAGGCCTGGACTAAATCTTTAAGTTCCGTATAGGGGATTGGCTCCCAGCCTCTTTGATTGGTAGTGGTATTCAAAAGAACCGGGAAAGCGGAGGCCAGGCGGGACCACGTCCGTGGCTTAACAAAATGGCTGCGATCCTCGGCTGGGACATGGGGGGGGGGGAACATGAGGGCGTGGCAGAGCACTAGGCGGTGCTCGGTTTCGAATACCAACTTCCTCTTTTAAGGCACTCCTCCCCCTAGCCGCGGGAGGGCAGACACGCCTGCCCACAAACTGAGCATCCTGAGCACAATGTAAAGCTGCCTCCTCTAAATCCTGTCCCTCTGTCCCACTGGAGTCCTCCTGATCAGAAGCAGAACTACTGCCGTAATCATCTCGTATACTTAGATGTCGCAGCGGCTGTAGGGAAGGATATAACCCCACAGCCCCCTGCTGCGGCGGGGCCCTAGGGAAGTCCTCACCCCTCCCGTGCATACAGCCGGAGCCCTCATTACTCTCTTCTAACGGGGGTGCCTTCTCCTCTACATGGCAGGGAACCTTTTCCTTGAAATGACTGGCCACATTGGGAACTCCTCCCGGGAACTGACTGGCCCTTTTTTCCTGTACTTCCTTATAAAATCTGGGTTTGCTATCCCCACTTGCATCAGATTCTGACAAACTATCCTGATGTTGTCTGAGCCGTCTCCGGCCCTCCTGAAGTGGGTCCGGGTGGCTTCCAGAACGTAAACAAGAATGTATCATCCTCCAGAAAGGGAGGGTACCTCGACCTAAGTGCCCCTCCTCCCTAGCCGCCTCAAGGTCTTTACCCAGCTTTTCCCATGAGGGCAATGAGAGATCTCCGGACACCGCAAACCATGGAGCCGCAGCATCAATGTCCTTAACAATCTTTTTAATAGTGGCATTAGAGACCTTTAGATCACGTTGTTTCAAAACTTCCTTTATAGGCTGAGTAAAATCAATGGGAGGATACCGGGCACTCGATGTATTGCCCATCACGAGCTGGAAGGCTGGAAATAAAACTAACAGCCAGCCCCACGCTATCTACTGAGGATTTATCTGACTCGAGGCTCCAAGGACCAGAGCCGCGTTGTCTACCGCGGGTTTAACCGGTCCAGGCTATTAGCAGACTAGGCAGGATAGAAACGAACGCAAAACAATAGAAAGGCCCAGACAAAACAAACCGAAAACAGCAAGAACAGCGAGGACCTCAGACACGGACATGAGTGAGACACAGAAAAGAAAAGAAAAGAAAAAGAATGACTTACCGGTACCTTCCTCTCCGTGTGTCAAGTTCTGAATCCTCCTTTGGCCCTTCTCCTGGTGCCCACAAGGCTCCCAGCGTCCCGGGTATCTTCGGCACCACTTTGCGGCGAGCCCCCCCGTCCAGCGGGAAAGAACAATCACCACACGAGAATCCTTCTTGATCACACTTTATTTGGAGAGCTCTTGGTTAACAGGAGAGCGGAAGGAGAAGGGCCCGGGGGCGGGATGTGCAGCTACTTTTATTGGGGGATGAGCAAGGAGGCACCTACTGATTGGCTGCTTACCCGCTTGTCACCGCCAGGCGCCACGGGATTGGCTCAGGACAGGTTGCGTCAAGCGCATGCGCGTACCTGGAATACGGCTGGCGCGAAAGCACTGTCGTAAAGAAGCTGAACGCCACGAGGTCAGCGCCATCTTTATAAAAGCGGATTACATGTGGTTTCCTGCAGTGCCAGCGACATCTAGTGGTGGGGACTAGATGTGGCTCCCTGCAGTCTGGGAATACTAAAGTTACTTAAATTAATGCTGCAGAGGGTATATTTAATGTCACATGTACTAATTGCTCATTGTCTAACTGTATTACTTCTTTTAGTAGCTCAATGATAATAGTTAAACAACCTGTTTTTGCCATGCTACCTGTTAAGCTCACTAAGCCTTGATATTCAGAGAAGGGACTACAAATCATAGAGGAAGTTAAAAATAGTTTGACTAGACAGAAAAGAGTCATTGCCGGTATTGTGGCCTTCATTACATTATTAGCTTCTACTACTACAGCTGCTGTTACACTTTCACAAGAAGTTCATACTATGCATTTCGTGAATAATTTAGCTAAAAATGTTTCAATTACATTAGGTACACAAGAAAGTATTGATAGAAAGATAGAGAAAAAATTAAATGCTTTATTTGACACTGTGGGGTTTTGGGGGGAAGAAATACAAGGATTCAAAGTTAAAACTAGGTTACAATGCCATGCTGATTTTCAATGGATTTGTATTACACCTAAAACATTTAATTCTAGTTGGGAAAAGGTAAAAATGCATTTGGAAGAAATATGACATCATGATAATATTTCTTCAGATTTAATTAATTTACATTCAAAAGTTTTGACAATACAGGATGCTCATCTTAATTTTGATGCTGCTCAGGCAGCTAATGATTTACTTACAGCTCTTAAGTCAGCAATACCTGATTGGGGATCTTTTCATGCCTGGATTGGACGTTTCATCACATTTGGGGTTTGTTTTGTCATCCTTATGTGCTTGTTACCTGCTCTCTTATGGTTCTTACTTCAACGAATTGCAAATATCCGTGATGAAGCTCATGGCATTCGCCTCCGCACTCGTACTTGGCTTCCTCCAACTTTGACATAACAATTTGACTAATTTGTCTTGAGTTCTTTCCAGTTATCTTACAGGCAATTGGTCCCATAAATTTGATGTGCTCGTGAGAGACCTGCGATTGTCCATCATCCACATCAACTCTACCAGAGTGGATGCGTCCCTTGCTGCAAGATTGTCTACTTGGATTCAACTTGAAGGAATGGGCGGGCATAGGGACTATGGCCTTTTGCCTGATTCTGATTAGTGGCTTCATACTGTGGTGTATGTGCAACATGTGGACAAAACATATACGAGATCGAGCGCTCATTAGTACAAGCCTTGCAGGTATGGCTCGGCATGCTAGAGAGGTAGCCAGTGACGGGTAAAATCCCTTGACCATACTACCAACCTAAGACAGGAAACAAACCTCAAGCTATTTGTCACCCAATGACGGGTAAGGAGTATTAGTCCTTGGGACAACCTAAAACAGACATTCTCTTTGCCATTTTTAGTAAAGAAGGGGGAAATGTGGAGAGCTGGTGTGGATGGCCACCCGGGCTTCCTGCCAAGGACGCCGCGGGCTTCCTGCCAAGGTCGCCGCCACAAGGCCACCCGGGCTTCCTGCCAAGTCTCCACGAGTATTGCGGCCATTACAAGATGGCGCCTGGGCTGGCTGCCAAGTATCATGACTAAGCATCACTTCCTGCTTCCCCTTCGTACACACTGCAAAGTGCGCATGTACAGCGCTACGTATGATTAGATCACCATCAGGTGGTTGGCTGCGCCCTGTTGCCTACGCCCACGTGACAGCTGCTGATTAGGTTAGGCTGGCTATTTAAAGGGAGGAGGGCTTATTATCAGGGCCCCACACCCCCAGATGTAAAAGATTCCTAAATAAACTACTTCAAAAAGACTCCCGATTGCCGTTGCCTTATTCTGCTGGACAGGAAGGGTAACGACAGAGAAATCTTACTCTTAAGTATTTTACTACATGCAATTCACATGTTTAACAATGAGCAAAAGATTCAGACATTCAAACAATTTACCTCAGGCTAGTCTGTGTTCTGACAAAATTTCTAAAACATATTTAATATTTTTTTGCCAACTCACATAATCTGCTTTCAAAATTGCTATTGGCCCTTCTCAGTCACATTAGTGCTGGTATTTAGGCCTCCACAATACTTTGATCTTTATTGTCCTGCACAAAATAGGGTAAACTTGGTAGTAAACTGACTTCTTACAGTGTACCATCCAGACGCTGCCCCAGTAAGGTGTCACAACCAAAAATTATGGTGGACCTTGCTACTTCCCTCTGAGAGACAGAGAAGATATCAAAATAATTTTAACATCAAGTGACAATGTCAAGTTTATCTTCCTACAGACAATGGACCCAAAGAGATAGAGTAAATGGGGCATGTTAAATCAAGCTTATAAACACATGACATAGGAAGCTGGACTTTGAATATTCCTGCAGCTGTGAGGCTAGTCTAGCCTACACCACGAGTTACATGTCAACTTGACCTACAGATGAACACACTCCTAAAAACAAACAGAGGCTGGGGAAATGAAATGCAGTTGCTTGTAAAACCTGCTGCTTAGGTTCAAATCTCTACCATGCATGAATACCCGGATGGAATCTGAAGCTCAGCTTCAGCAGAAAGTTAAGGGAGGGACAAGACCAGGCAAGGTGGAAGGCTACCCCATGTAAGTGAAGACAAAGCCAGGAAGAAGGCAAGGGGGGAGATAATGCAGACCTAGAGAAAACAAGGCTAGGTGAAACACATAGGTATCAAGGTTAGGGAACAGCATGGCCATGAAAGCAGTGGAGTAAGGCCATGCCTAGCCAGGCCAATGGAAGGCAGGGAGTAAAGCACACCGTTGTAGGCCATTTTTTAAAAAATCAATAAGGAACAAACATCTCTAAAGTGGCAGGTAGAATTGATCTCCCATTCATCCAAGATCATTACAAAGCAATAGTGATTTTGGAAGTTATATAGACCACTATTATCAGAAGAAATCTTCCTCACCATGCTTGGAGAAGTCATCAGTGACTCATGGAATTAATATCTACAAAGAACAACCACGGATAACCCAGACAAACCCAAGCAAGTGCAAGTGACAGGCAAGGGCCAACAGCATTCAGAGAAAGAGAAACTATGACCAGTAAACATAGAAGATGATGTTCACTTGTGGCCATGTCTGCAATCCAAGCATTGGAGAGAAAGAGTGGGAAATGTGAGTTCAGAGGACACACAGAGGCTGGGGGATAAAAACAAAATATAAACATAAAATGATCTGAGATATTTATCACCCCATTAATTGACAAGGTGGTTTGGCTAAACTGGCAGGATAGACAGATGTCTCACTGTCCCTTGCCTAAGAAAATGAGCTTCTTTCCTGAAGCCATAAGCTGCAGTATGGTCTTCCTCTTGCAGGAGGACCTTCCTTCTCCAGGAGAGTATGACCATTCCTTGATCAAGAATATAAAGGTAACAATGGCCTGATAAACCTCAAAACACTCTCTCAAAAACCCAAAATAAAACCCGTATATTCACCATTATATACAGGGGTAAAGTGCTGGAAGACAGATAATAGGGTTGGAATGTGGCCTCACCAGCATAGGACATCATCTTCATCCAGAGAAGTTACCTGTAAGATGTAACTAAATTATCTTTACACCACATTCTGAAGTGTCATTGTAGCTTCTCTTGAGGGGAGATGCTAGGTCCCTGTCTATCTCAGTCTCCTTATCTAGGAAAGGGTTGTCTCCCCACCCAGACTGTCCAATGTCCTGGAGAGTTGTGAAGCATAGGAGATGCTGCTTGTGTTTCTGTAGGCAGGATCTTCTGAAGTGCAGAGTATGAGGAGCCCCCTACTTTCTTCATTGTGCCCATAGAAATCTCATGTGGAAATGACCCTCAGCCATTCCCCTCTCTGTTCCCAATCATTACATCCACTTGCAAAGACAGCCTATGAAATGTCAGGCGCAGAGTGTTCCACAGCTTTAAACAGGGGCAGTAACTTATACCCTAGAAAGAAAGGGATAGTGTCAGTTATTAGCCAGGCAGCAGGCTCACACCTTTAAACTCAGTACTATGGAGGCTCAGGCAAGAGAATCACTGAGCCCACCCTGGGTGATAGAGTGAGTTTTAGGACAGCCTGGGCTATAGGGACACCCTATCTCAAAAAATAGTTAAGAGAATTACACCATGTAGTAAGATGCAAAATCATTTGACGGGGGTAAGAAGTCAAGGCCATGGAAAAGCAAGGGCAGGCATAAACAGGTAGAAGGCAAGGCTAGGCAAGAGGAGGCAAGATGTGTAAGGTAAAGCTTTTCTAGAGCGGCAAGGCCAGACCAGGACACAGATATGGGAAGGCAAGGAAGAAGAAAAGGCAGAACACAAGAACAGGAGCAGAGAAGTGTGAAGGCACAACTAGATAATGGTAGTCAAAGGCCATAGCAAGCATGGGAAGAACAAGAGTGCAAGGTCAGAGAGAAGATAGAGCCAGGCAAAAGAGAAGACACACCAGTCATGGCTAAAGGCAGGTTAGAAAAGTAAAATAAGAAAGAAGGCCAGATCAAGCAATTGGGAAAGGAAGGCAGGGCAAGCTGGAAGCCTAATCCAGTCAAGGTGGAAAATAAGGCTGGGCCAGATAGAAGGTAAGGCATGGCAACAGGCAAGCCAAGCAAGGGGGAAGGAGACAGAGAACAGGCCAAATTAAAGATCAGGCAAGAAAAAGTGGAAGACAAGTTGAGGCCAGGCTAGAAGAAAGGAAGGACAGGCCACTGACAGGGGAAAAGAAGGTCATGCCAAGTCAGACCACTAAGAAGGAAGGGGCTGGAAAAGGCCAGTGTTGGGAAGTGGTGAGACAACACTTCTTAAGGGAAGGAAAGGTCAGGAAGGCCAGGGAGAGACATTGTCAAGCAAGGCCTGGGGATGGGGACAGGCAAGAGGGAAGGGCAACAATAAGCAAGAGGAAAGGCAGGCAAGTCAATAGGATAGAAAGGCAATGTCAAGCAAGGTGGAATGCAAAGCAAGTGGGGAAACAAGAAGGGTCTAGGCCTGAGGCAGGAAAAGCCAGGTAAGACAGGGGGAAAACCTGGGGAAGCCAAGGTAGAAGGCTAGGCCAGGCAATGGTAAGGAAGACCAGGGAAATGGCAAGGCTAGGCATGGTAGCATATGACCAAAGAGAAGGCAATGACTATTGAAGCATAAGATAAGACAAGACCTGGTCAACCCAAGAAAAACAAAGGGTGAATGGCCAGGGAATATGGGCAAGTGTGAAGTTAAGAGAGAAGTCAAGGTCATGTGAAAGGGATAAAGACAGAGTGAAGGCAGGATTGAAGTAAGTCATGGGAAGGGGTGAAGCCAGGGAGAAGTCAAGGAAGAAGGCTAGCCCAGGCAGGGGAAGGGAAATGAGGCAAAGAGAAGGCAGACCAGGAACACTTCAGGGAAAGGCAAATGCCAGGTAAAGCAAAGGTGAAAACAGGCCAATGCCAGAGATGATGGACAGGGGAAAACAAAGCCAGGCCAGGCAGGGGATAAGAATGGGCCGACTCAGGCAAAAGGAAGGCAAGCTTGGCCTGGCAAAGGAGGTAGCCAAGGAACAGTTAAGGCCAGGCCCAGTCCGTGTGAACACCATGCCAGGCCAGGACATAGGAAGGAAAGGAGAGACCAGGCAAGGTGGACAGCAAAGGACATCAGGCAAGCTCCAGCCAGCAAAGGCCAGGAAATATGGAGTGCCAGGAAAGGGTGAAAACACAGTCAGTCTAGGACCTGAGACTGCGAGACCAGGACAGGTGAAATGCAACCAAAGGGGGAAGAGCAATGCCAGACATGGCAAAGGAGAGAGAAGACCAAACAAGAACAGGCAAGGAGGAAGGTAGGCAAGAAGCTAGACAAGGAAGGTGAGAATTAAAGCACGGGCATGAAAAAGCCATGCCAAGGGGAAGGCAAGGGAGAATCCAGGCGAGGATAGGGGGAACCAAGGCTAAGCCAAGCCAGAAGGAAAGCAAGGGCAGGTGGAAGGAGGCCCAAGAAATGGATCAAAGACCTTCATGTAAGACCTGAATCCTATAAACATATCTAAGACAAAGTAGTGAAAATACTTCCAGATGTAGCTGTAGAGAAGGACTTTCTGAATGGGACCCCAGCTGCCCTGGAGAGAAGGCAACTGACAGATAGGACCTCATGAGACTTAAAAGATATTTTACAACTAAGGAATGCTGAGAATATTGTATTGTTGTGCATATATAATCATTTTATCTCATTTTTAGAAGAACCTCATGGATATCAACATCACATAATATTTTCTACTCATCTGTGAATCACTAAGCTGATAATTTCAGAAAAATACATGCAGTATTAATTTTCTCCTCAGAATAATTTAGGCAACCAAGGAAATAGAAGAAACACTTCAGAGGGAAGGCTTGCTGACGATGACCTGGAGGTTTTTCAAGATAGGTAAAGGCATCACAACTATTTCACCTGCACACTCATGAATGCACTTTTGATTTGTCAACATTTCCATTTCTGTGAAAGTGTGTGAGGACAATAAATATCCACAGATGACAAATATTTTATACTCAATGCTAGAATGTTTTTATGCAATGTAAATGCCATGATTTTTAAAAATTGTAAGCTAAGGCCAGACATGGTGATGCATGCCTTTAATCCCAGCAGACAGATGGCAGAGGTAAGACTGTCTCCATGAATTTGAGGCCACCCTGAGCCAACATAGTGAATTCTAGGCAAGCTGGGACTACAGATGGTAAAGTTGGAACCATACTTGGGTGGCTGAGCTTCACAGGCAAGTGATTTAAGTGCTGAGTCATCTATCAAGCCTCAACATTCTCAAAAAGAAAAGTTTAAGAAAGTGTCCCACATGCTCATGTCACATGAGATTAACAGGGGTAAACTGAAGTGTTCATGCATATGTAGAGTTTGGTACTGGTAGAATTGAATATAGTGATAGACTTGATGTAGCCAAGATCAATACATACAGTTCCTAGACTTACGTCTGAAAGTGGCTGGGGCATTGGTAGTGGGATCCATAAACTAAGTGGTAAAATTATAGCTATGGTCCTAACTACTTTAAATAAGAGACTGATTAGGGAGTTTGGGTGAAGGAATTCTTTAATAAATAATTTATGGCTGAGAATATGGTTGGAGAAGCCCATATGGTCTGACAAGACCTGAGCATTTTTTGTAGTTGTATATATTTCAGTAGTTTATGTTGGTGATTGAGATTGGGATAAATAGTGCTTTAGTATTAATTATATGTATTCATGTTAATGAGAAGATTTGAACCTCTGAAAATGAAGCTTTAAATGTTATGCAGTTACCACTTCTGCACTATATCAAGTCATGTTCTTGAACAAGTTTCTTGTAGTTACTTTCTTATTGCTGGGACACAACACCTGACCACAAGCAGCTGATGGGAGGAAAATACTACTTTTGGCTTACACTCTTAGGCTTGAAAGGGCTAGGAAGCTTCATCATGGCAGGAAGAATTGCTAGTAAAAGAAACCAACCTGGATTACTCCAGTCTGAACTCAGATCAAGTAGGACTTTAATCACTGAACAACAAACTCTTAGAGTTACTGTGTCTCTGGGATGCCCTAATCCAACACTGAGGTCATAAACCCTATTGCTGGACTCTATAATGGGCTAGTGCTATTACCCATGGGCTTACTTGGTTTGATCAATTTTATTGGGTCAATGTATGATAGTAATAGATCTGTTAAATTCATTCAGAGGATTTTTTTTTCTCCTAAGCCACTTCAACCAAAATTATTAATTCTGTTTTTTATTGATTAGTCCACGAGGATAAAGTTTTGATAGTGAATTTAAAAGTTTTAGGTCCAGAAAGTATTCTCAACTATTAATTTATTCCAGACTCTTCGCTGAGAGGTCAATTACACTGGTTGGAAATAAGAGACAAGTAGTCCCCCTTTTTAGTCATTCATACAAGTCCCTGATTAAGCAAAAAATGATTATGTTACCTTTGTATACTTAGGATATTGTAGTTCTTTAAGGTGTGTCAACAAACAGGTAATACCTTTAATAATATTAATGCTAGAGATAGTTTGTTTTTCTTTTAAGATAGGGACTGGCTTTAATCCAGGATCACCAGTAGCTCACTCTGTAGTACCAGGCTGGCCTCAAACTTATACCCATCATTCCTACCTCTACCTCGAAAGTGCTGGGAATAAAAAAGGTGTGGGTATCCTTTTACTTGTTTAATCTTTCCTTTTGGTCACATTCCTGTCTTGATTTAACCTAAATAATGCAAATGTATTTATTATGGAATGGTAACTTACCTAATTTTAACTACCAGTTGAGTATTTTATCTCATATACACTTGTACAGGGATAAAGTTTTTTATTACTCATCTTAACAGTATGTCATCAATAACTTTATTGATTGACCCTATGTACAATTTGCTTTTTAAATTTACAGGCTAAGTATTTGAGAAAGAGAGAGAGAGAAAGAATGGGAGTGTCAGGGCCTCTAGCCAATGCAAATGAACTCTAGTCACATGTGTGATGTTGTGCACCTGGCTTATGTGGGTGCTGGGGAATCTGACCTGGGTCCTTTTACTTTGCATGCAGGCACCTTAAACTCTAAGTCATGTCTCCAGCTCACTGAACACTTTCTTACTTGATGGCTTCTTTTATACCAACTATAATTTTGTAAGGTAATTATGTTTTCTTGGGGCTAGGGATAGTGAGTTATCTAATCCTAGTTTGTTTCCTAGCTATCATGTGGTCAAGCTTCTTATTGCTTAAGAATGTAATCTCCAGGTACTGGACATTTGTGTGAGGTAGAGGAGGTGTGTTACTAGGGGCCGATCTACTCTGCTGATGTGAAGATGGTATAACTAACTGTTTTCCCCACCATGATGAAGTTTCTCTTCAAAACCATCAGCTGGAAATAAACCTTTCCTTTCCGTAAGCTATTTTGAAATAAGAAGGTAAATACTATAGAAATATGAGGCTGATGCTACAAAAAGCCCAAACATGTGACTTGGTAAAATTTAGTGAGAGAAAGAAAGAGAGAGAGAGAGAGACAGAATATGGCCATGCAAGGGCCTCTAGCCATCACAAATGAACTCCAGGTGCATGCACCACCTTGTGCATCTGGCTTATGTGGGTAGTGGGGTATTGACTCTGTGTCCTTAGCATTTGCAGGCAAGTGCCCTACCACTAAACAATCTCTCCATCCCCCAACCATGTGACTTTTAGTCTTTTGGGACTAGATTTCAGGAGGAATATGGAAGGAATCTAGAACTTTGGACTAAAAAACCTTGTAGTGTTGTAAGCAGAACTTAATGGGCCATTCTCATGAGAGTATGAAAGATTAAAATGCAGAAAGAGGTATGAATTGTGTAGGCTCCTGAGGTTTCAGAGAGTAAAGAGGCCTTTGTCAGGAACTGGGTACACGCAATTTGTGTGATATTCTCACTGTTCTGCTCTTGTCCTGAGACTTTGACTAAAGATTAATTTAGAATTAATGCACTGATCCGTTTGGTGGAGAATAATACAGAGCAGAATGAAGGAAGTATGTACAGATAAGTTTTAGGACCCAGAGAGTGCAGCCACCTTAGTTTCAATTGTTAAAGGATTACCCTGTTGAAGGATGTTCCAGCTCCTCTGAATGGGGGAAATAGCTAAGATTCTCTGCAGGTGAGACTCAACCCAGTGTAGGCTCAAAGTAGAATGTATGCTCAAGAGGAGGGCCTGAAGGAAGAAAGCTGAAGGAGTTTCTTGATCCTGGATGTTCAGCTTCATTTCAACCTAGATAAAGAATTTGTCAGCATCACCCACTTGGCATTGGTGAAGTAGTATGGATACATGAAATTTGGGGTCATGGAGTTCACTAATGGTTCTGTGAACTTTAAGGTCAGGTGTTTTGTCCCAACAACAAGAAAACAACTGCTACAGAAATTTTTAAACACAGATGGAAAAAGCTAAGTCTACCATGTTTTTTTTTTGCAATGTAAAATTCGATTTCCTGCTTTGGAAAGTGGCAATAAGAGTATATAATCTCATAACAACATTATAAGTCTCTTCATTGTGTATGTTGTTAATCACGGAGCAATGGATCTTCTTTGAAATTGATAGTTTTTTTTGGGGGGGGGGTTAATGTAACTGTATTGCATATGTGTACACATACTTTAATACTGATGATGTAATTAATGTACCAAGATCACAGGCATTGGTCTTAAGTCCTTATTTGTCATGGGCAAGTTTTCAGTGATTTTATTTCTGAATCACTGGGTACATCTTTATTAAGTACTTTTGCTCATTATAAGAAGTTCATTCAGTTGAAGATACATTCATGCAGAGCTTACTATGTGTGTACGTTTCTCAATTTGTTTTCTAGATAGGGACTCATTCTAACAGAAGCTGACCTGGAACTTACTCTCTAGTCCAGGGCTGGCCTGGAACTCACACAGATCCTTGTACCTTTGCCTTCCTAGTACTGGGATTAAAGGTGTGTGCCACCATGACTAGCTGTACTGTCTGGATTTTATAAAGATATCCAGCAGTAGTTAATTCCTGGATATTTCAAGCTGTGAAGTCACTATGAATGTAGACAAAATATTGCTTTTATTAATGAGTAAACTCAGAAAATCAAATGCTTTGTGATAATTCTCTAAATGAAGCTTTAATCATAACCAAGAAATATTTCTGACTTATGTGGTCTTTGTGCCTTTTCTCTTAAGATGATATGAAGCTATAAACATATTTAAAATATATTTCATTTGTTTATTTGAAAGCAGAAGAGAGAGAGATGGAAAGCATTTGAATTAAACAAGCTACTGCTTCATAATAAGGAGTCAACACTGTAGCAGGAGAAACAGGTAAATGTAGTCACAATAGAGGTCCTTCTTGCCATAAAACTGCAGTTGGAGTATGTTCAGTGGCCAGAACATATGCACCCCATCCCTGAGCATAAACCATATATTGAATTTGTTGTTTTTCAATAGCTTGTTCTACTAAGGCCTTACGTCCCTCATCTGTTAACTGACATACAGACTTTGGATTTGGATCTCCTTCTAAAATGTCAAAGAGAGGCTTTAATTCTCCAGTACTAATTTTTAAATGAGGTCTAAACCAATTAATATCATCCAAAAGCCTTTGAAAATCATTTAAGGTTTGTAACCCATCTTTCTTGAGTTGATTTTTTTATGGGAATATGGTTTTGGATATAATCTGTGTCCTAAATATGAATATGGTGGCTGAGGTTGAACCTTATTTGGAGCTATAATTAATCCTTGCTCTTTTAAGGCCCCCTGTAAATGTGAGTAAGCTGTTAGTAATAATCCATTTTGTTTGAACACCAGGAGAATATCATCCATATCATGAATAATATATACCTGAGGATAGGCCTGTCTAGTCCTTGTTACAGCTTGAGCCACAAACTTTTGACACAAGGTGGGGCGTTATCCATACCCTGGGGCAATACTTTCCAATGATAACTTTACATAGGTTCCCCCCAAGTTGGTAGATGGCACACTAAAGGCAAATCTTTCACAATCTTGAGGAGCAAGAGGAATAGTATAAAAACAATCCTTTAAATCCAATATAACTTTATAAGTATCTTTAGGAATAGCAGAAGGCATAGGCAATCCTGGTTGCAAAGCTCCCATCAATTCCATTGTATCATTTACCTTCCTAAGATCCTGTAATAACCTCCATTTTTCAGACTTCTTTTTTATAACGAAAATTGGAGAATTCCAAGGTGAATTTGAAGGGGAAATGTGACGGCTTTCAAGCTGTTCCTGTACTAACTGCTCTGGAGCCTGAATTTTCTCAGCAATAAGAGGCCATTGATCCACCCGCACAGGGTCCCAATGCTTCCAAGTAATGGGATCTGCATGAGGTACAGGGTGTCCAATGACCCCCTCTAAAAATACGCCAAGCCTGCCTTTGAGGCCTAGGTACTGGTGATATGGGCTGTAGCTGCCCTTGTCCATTCTTGCCCAAACCTTGAGCCAGTAAGAGCCCCTGATGTAACATTTGATTGGAAACTGTATCACTAGGACTATAAAGATATATTCCCATGCAACTCATGACATCCCTTCCCCATAGGTTCACAGGTAAACCTGGGACAATATATGGCTGAAAAGTTCCTTTATGCCCTTCTTCATCCCTCCATTGTAACAAATCACTGCTCTGTTCTGGGATTTGAGTGTTCTATTCCATGCAACTGAGTCACAGAGAACTGTTTAGGCCAATTAGGAGGCCACTGATGAGCTGTAAGCACTGAAACATCAGCTCCTGTATCTACTAAACCCTGGAACTTTCTACCATTAATATACAATGTTAATTCTGGTCTCTGTGATCCAATGGCCTGGATCCAGTAAGCACCTGAGGAACCAAAACCTGCATCACCTCTTTTGTCCCTTTTACTAGCATTTTTAGTTTGCAATTGGGAAAGTAATATTAATTGTGCTAATCATTGTCCATTATTAATTATTGATATTCCTCCAGGGGAATGGGTTATAACTTTAATTTCCCCCTCATAATCAGAATCAATCACCCCAGGTGCTACTAAAATTCCTTTCATGGTAGAGGTACTTCTCCCTAACAGTAGCTCAACAGATCCTCTAGGTAATGGCCCATAAACACCTCTTGGTAAGCCCTGCATTCCGATTTCTGGGGTTAATACAGTATAGGTGGCTGAACTGAGGTCCAGTCCTGCACTGCCTGAGGCTGCTCTTCAGAGGTCCTGAATGGATTGTTTTGCTGGGGGATAAGGTTCTGTAGTGCTCCATAACATTGTTGTGGGGCCTGGAGCTGGCCCCTCCTCCCATTTCCCTGTGGGAGAAGATTCCCCATATAATCATATTTAGCTTTACATTCATTGGCCCAGCGTTTGCCCCTTTTATATTTTGGGCACAACCCTGGGTCCTTTCTGGGTGAATCATTCTTTTGCTTCTGAGGACATTGTCTCACCTGATGTCCCATTTTACCACATCCAAAACAACTTCCTGGGGGAGCATTAACTTTTCTCTTATTACCTTTTTGTTGCTGAAAAAGAACCTCCTTTACTGACTTCCCTTGAAGGGCAGCAACCAAGCTAGTCTTGTGTATAGGATGGACCTATGTCAGAACATAGTCTCATGTAATCAGTTATGCTCCCCTTTCTCCTAAATGGCCTCAAGGCA
Source organism: Dipus sagitta (assembly GCA_036346955.1). Lineage (NCBI taxonomy): Eukaryota > Metazoa > Chordata > Mammalia > Rodentia > Dipodidae > Dipus > Dipus sagitta. The sequence goes on along the minus strand of CM070791.1, from coordinate 9,431,633 downwards.
GCTTGACAAGCAGAGTTAGCATTCTCATAGGCTAATAATTTTACAAATGCAAGTCCTGCTTCAGAATCTCCAACCAGTCTCCTAGCAGCCTGTAATAATCTATCCACAAAATTTTGATATAATTCATCAGGTCCTTGCCTAATTTTTGACAAAACTTCAGTCCCCCTCCCAATGGATGGAAGCTTACACCAAGCCTTTTTAGCTTGTGAATTAACCTGAGCACAAACACCTGCATCAAATTGCAATTGATTCTCAAGTTCCTGATATGGTCCCTCTCCTGCTAGCATATCAAAAGTAATAGGTATCCACCTCAGCAGTGGCCTGACAGTTTTCCATATATTCTGTTTTCCACAATAAATAGTCTCATCCTGACAAACATGCCTTTGCTACTTGTTTCCAGTCCCCTGGAGGGAGCGCCTCAAATGCCATAGAGTCTATCACAGCAAGCGTGAAAGGAGCTGTAGTGCCATATTGCACACAAGCTGCTTTTAGTTCCTTCAACTGCTTAAAAGGTATAGCGTTATGAGACCTTACTCTATTTCCTTGACTATCATTTTGTTCAAAAACAGGATATATATACATCAAATACCTGCATATCTTCTCCTCTTTGCACCGGTCCTGCAAGAGTGGCTTGCAGGGGTGAGACAGAAGGCCAAATCAAAGATAAAGGATGAAACTCACTGGCAGGTTTTGACACTACCACAATAACGGGAGGTTGTGTTACAGCAGGAGGATTGGGAGTGACTGTGTTTCCTGGAGTTCACTTTCCCTGAAATTGCTGTACTTGTCAAGACAGTGATTCAACCATGCTTTGCAAACATTGCATCTCCTCTTAATATTTTTCTTTCTGTTCATCCTGAGATTTAGTAAAAGTTATAAAAGGTGGAAAGTCTTCCTCTTGGTGACCTTTTGTCACCTCCTCCTCTAATTTTTCTTCCCTATCTGAATCTAAATGATCAAGACAACATTCTTCTTCTCTAAATAGAAGCTTAAATCCAGACTCTGGTTCTTCAGGTGAAATGGAAAGCTTAGTTTCATTTTCTAAGTCCACAATGGGAAGCAGTCCTTTGCTTTAACTGTACTTGATTTAACTTTATCTCTTTCATGTCTAGGATCTAAACTATTTCTAACTAAAGCCCACAAGCTAAAAGTTTTCAGTGGTACTTTACCTGGCCCAGGGTATCTTAATAATCTTGAAGCTTAGTCTTTACCCGTTGCCATGTTTTTAAATTGACAGTTCCTCCTTTGTGGAAACAAGGACAGACCTTTTTATAAATTCCAAAAAATTACTGAGTTGTTGATGACTAACTTTGGCTCTCTGATCACGCAACATGTTTTTCAGCATATGAACAAAAAGCATACGACTATTACCTTGTCCCATTTTTACTTGTATTACTCACCGCTCCTTTGTTCTTTTCCCGAGCGCTCCTTTTTTCTGTTCCTGAGTGCTCTTTTTCAATCCAGGGGTGTCCTTACCTTTGGATCCCTGTATTCAGGCCCCACATTGGGCATCAATTGCTGGAGCCTGTGGACTGAAAGGGTTTGAGCCTGTTGGGGAGTGAGGATTAAAGAAAGACAGGAGAAAGAATGAAAGCAAGGACTCCAGTCCAGACTGAAGCACCATTTATTTCTCCACAGTCCTTTTTATATCTTCTTGCAAAGAGTTTGCACATTGTGGTGGATTGAATAGAATAGATGTCCCCCAGTATGTTCAGCTGTTTGTAGTTTGCATCTGCAGCCACCTGGCTGGAGTCAATACCATTGTGTGGATCTTAAGGTGTAGTGGTGGGTTTCACATTTCAATCTAAAGATATGCAAAGTGTGCCCAGCTGGAGTTCCTGAAGTGTGCTATGGTTTTGGCTTTTAGGCTTGTGCTTCTCTCTCTCTTTGCTTGGGCCTGTGAAAGCAGGCAAGTTTCTTCTGCTTTTATGGAACTTCCCCTGGATCTGTAAGCTTCAATAAATCCCTTCCTCCATAATTGTGCATGGTCTGGAAGTTCATCTCAGTGAACCTGAATCTCTCTGATACAGAATTTGGTACCAAGGTGTGGGCTGAGATGTACCTTGCCATGTGCATGTTGATCTTGTGGAACCTTTGTTTTGGAGGAATAGGCATGGAATTGGTGCTTGCAACTGAAGATGTCTTCTGGAGTGGTAAGCCAAGTTTTATGGACTATTCTGATGACAGTCTGAGAATGCTAAGTGCAGACAGCATTGAACTTCGAGGCTTGGCTTATGAGCTTTCTAAGGGGAAGGAAAGACTGCAGAGGACTTTGTTGGAACTGGGCTACTGGCATAGGGGCTGGCTGCATCCTGCTGCCCAGGCCCAGAGAATTTGATCAAGGTTAAATTTGTAATGGACTGATGTGCTTGGCTAGAGATATTGGACTGAGAGATTTAAGATATTAAGCTGGAAAACCTCAAGCAAGTTAAAATTACAGGCACTGAGACTGGTTTTAGGTTACTGAATCTGCTATTGTCAAACACATTAGCAATCTTAAGGAAGATGGTCCAACTGCTTTACCTTAAAACAATGGAAAGGATGCCTGAGGAAAGACTATCATATAAATGCAAACACTTTTGTTAAGAGTTGACTGGAGAAGGAACCTGCTTTTCACGGCTATGATTTGTTTCATACCTGAATTAAGAATGTAGCTGTGGGAAGCCGTGACTCCAGCCCCAAAAACACCATCAGCTGCTCCGGTACCGGCCACAGCGGCTTCAGGGCAGCGAATCCAGCAGCGGAGGCTCCAGCGGCTTCAGCGGCAGAGGCGGATCCCGCAGCGGCAGCACCAGCGGATCAGAGGCGGAGGACCCAGCAGCGGCAGCTCCAGCGGATCAGCGGGGGCAGACCCAGCAGCGGCATCTCCAGTGGCAGATCCAGCAGCAGTGGTCCCAGCAGCGGCAGCTCCAGCGGCAGCAGCGGGGATCCAGCATCAGGGGCGCCAATCTGCAGGGCCACAGTTGCCAGGCTTGGTTTGCCCCACAGGAAAAGCCAGTACCCAGTTCCAGAAAGCAGAACAGTGGCCCAACATCCCAGCCAGCAACTTGACTGAGACCAAAAGCATCCAAAGAGGTAACTGGGATTGAACCAGGGAAGGGTCTCACCTGGTCACAAGCTGACTTGGATCCCTCAACAGACCAGAAATCTTAACTTCTTTGTTGATAGAGGATCTGGTTTTTATAATACCTAATCTTGCATAAATGCTCGGTGCTGTTCTTGACTGAATGTGTATAGGGTTTAGTTAAATTTTAGAATATACCTGTATTTTATTCCACTCAACCTATTTGAATACTCCCATAGCAGGCAAACTTAACCCCTAGGACCACGTGTCTAGATACTCTGAGAGTGGTAAGAGCCACACCTAACATCTTAATCTCCTACATAGAAGATATACAATATCAGATCAATAGATACAGCAAAGGATACCCAGCTAACTGGAAAATCTAAGCAGTAACTTAATCCAAGATGCAAAAATATATACATTATAACACAAGAAACACCAAAAACCAAGGCAATATAAATCCACCAAAAAGCATCAATGCTTCAGAAATGACCTCTAGTGAAAACGAGTTAGAGAAAATGCCTGAGAAAGATTTCAAAAGAATGATTGTAAATATGTTCAATGAACTCAAAGAAGAAATCAAAGGAATCAGAGAAGATACAGGACACCAATTTAACGAAATAAAGAAATCAATACAAGACATAAATAAGGAAATAGAAATAATGAAGAAAAACCAGTCAGAATTACTAGCAATGAAGAACACAGTTAATGAAATAAAAAACTCTGTAGAAAATCTCACCAGTAGAATGGATGAAGGAGAGGACAGAATATCTAAGCTAGAAGACCAGGTGGCAGATCTAATACAATCCAACAAAGAGAAAGACAAACTAATAGAAAAGTATGAATGGGAATTTCAAGATATTCAGGACACTATGAAAAGATCAAATATAAGAATTTAGGGTATAGTAGATGGAGAAGAATTTCAATCCAAAGGTATAGTAGGCATCTTCAACAAAATCATAGAAGAAAACTTCCCCCAAATTGGGAAAGAGGTGCCAATGCAGATACAGGAAGCATTTAGAACACCAGCCAGACAAAACCTGGAAAGAACCTCTCCTCGCCATATTATAATCAAACTACCAAACACACAATCCAAAGAAAAAATATTGAAAGCAGTTAGAGAGAAAAATCAACTTACCTACAAAGGCAAGCCCATCAGGATCACAGCAGATTACTCAACACAAACTTTCAAAGCCAGAAGGGCTTGGAGTGATGTATTCCAAACTCTGAAAGATAACAACTGTCAACCAAGACTACTTTATCCTGCAAAACTATCCATTCAAATAGATGGAGAAATAAGGACATTCCATGACAAAAGCAGGCTAAAGGAGTATTTGAAGACAAAACCAGCTCTACACAAAATACTTGAAAGAATCCTCCATGCCGAAGAGAAAGAAAAACACACATATAAGGAACCTGGAAAACAACAAACAACACTCAAATACTAGTTAATATAAGACAGCAAAGGTAGAACCAGAACCACAAAAAAAAAAAAAAATAGCAAGCATAAATACACATCTCTTAATATCAAGGGCCTCAATGCTCCAACCAAAAGACATAGATTTGCAGACTGGGTTAAAAAGCAGGACCCTACAATTTGTTGTCTCCAAGAAACTCACCTTTCTACAAAGGATGGACATTATCTTAGGGTGAAAGGTTGGAAAACGGTGTTTCAAGCAAATGGACCCAGAAAGCAAGCAGGGGTTGCTATCCTAATAGCTGACAAGGCAGACTTCACTCCAACCTTAGTCAAGAAAGATAAGGAAGGTCACTTTATATTGATTAAGGGCACACTCCAACAGGAGGACATTACAATCCTAAACATATATGCACCTAACATGGGGGCTCCCAAATTCATCAAACAAACACTGTTAGAACTAAGGTCACAGATAACACCAAACACAGTGGTAGTTGGTGACTTTAACACCCCACTCTCATCAATTGACAGGTCATCCTGGGAAAAAATAAACAGAGAGGCATCTGGACTAAACGAGGTCATAGAAGGAATGGACCTAACAGACATATACAGGACATTTCATCCAAATGCTGCAGAATATACATTCTTTTCAGCAGCACATGGATCATTCTCTAAAATAGACCATATATTAGGACACAAAGCAAATCTTAACAAATTCAGGAAAATTGAAATAATTCCTTGCATTCTATCTGACCACAATGGAATCAAACTACAAATCAATAGCAAGAAAGGATATAGAGCATACACAAAATCATGGAAACTAAACAATACATTACTAAATGATGAATGGGTCAATGAAGAAATCAAGAAGGAAATCAAAAAATTTATAGAGTCAAACAATAATGAGAACACAACATACCAAAATCTCTGGGACACAATGAAGGCAGTTCTAAGAGGTAAATTTATAGCTTTAAGTGCCTCTATTAAGAAATTAGAAAGGTCGCAAATAAATGACCTAATGCTTCACCTTAAAGCCTTGGAAAAAGAAGAACAAGGCAAACCAAAAATCAGTAGACGGGAAGAAATAATAAAGATTAGGGCAGAAATTAATGAAATAGAAACCAAAAAAACAATACAAAGAATTAATGAAACAAAGAGCTGGTTCTTTGAAAGGATAAACAAGATTGATAAACCCTTAGCAAATCTGACCAAAAGAAAGAGAGAAGAAACACAAATTAATAAAATTAGAGATGAAAAAGGTAACATCATGACAGATGCCAGAGAAATTCAAAAAATCATAGGGACATATTATAAAAACATATACTCCACAAAGTATGAAAATCTGAAAGAAATGGATGATTTCCTTGATTTATATGACCTACCTAAATTAAATCAAGATGAGATTAATCACTTAAATAGACCTATAACAAGCATGGAGATCCTAACAGTTATCAAAAATCTCCCAACTAAAAAAAGCCCAGGCCCAGATGGATTCACTGCTGAATTTTACCAGACCTTCAGGGAAGAGATAACACCATTGCTTCTTAAGCTTTTCCATGAAATAGAAAAAGAAGGAATTCTACCAAACTCCTTCTATGAAGCCAGCATCACTCTGATACCAAAACCAGGCAAAGATAGAACAAAAAAGGAAAATTACAGACCAATCTCCCTCATGAACATAGATGCAAAAATTCTCAACAAAATATTGGCAAACAGAATACAAGAATACATTAGAAAGATCATTCACCCTGACCAAGTAGGCTTTATCCCAGAGATGCAGGGATGGTTCAACATACGCAAATCTATAAATGTTATACATTATATAAATGGGTTGAAGGACAAAAATCACATGATCATCTCATTAGACGCAGAGAAAGCATTCGACAAAATCCAACATCCCTTCATGATAAAAGTCCTACAGAGACTGGGAATAGAAGGAACATATCTCAATATAATAAAGGCTATTTATGATAAGCCTACAGCCAACATATTACTAAATGGGGAAAAACTGGATGCTTTTCCACTAAAATCAGGAACAAGACAAGGGTGTCCACTGTCCCCACTTCTATTTAATATAGTTCTGGAAGTCTTAGCCATAGCAATAAGGCAAGAGACATGCATAAAAGGGATACAAATCGGAAAGGAAGAGGTCAAGTTATCATTATTTGCAGATGACATGATTCTATATATAAAGGACCCTAAAGACTCTACTAGCAAACTGTTAGAGCTGATAAAAACCCACAGTCATGTAGCAGGATACAAAATAAATACACAGAAATCAGTAGCCTTCATATATGCTAACAACAAACACACAGAGGATGAGATCAGAGAATCACTCCCATTCACAATTGCATCAAAAAAAATAAAGTACCTTGGAATAAACCTTACTAAGGAAGTAAAGAATCTATACAATGAGAACTTTAAAACACTCAAGCGAGAAATTGCAGAAGACACTAGGAAGTGGAAAAACATCCCTTGTTCCTGGATTGGAAGAATCAATATTGTGAAAATGGCAATCTTACCAAAAGCAATCTACACATTTAACGCAATCTCCATCAAAATTCCAAAGGCATTCTTCACGGAAATAGAAAAAACAATCCAAAAATTCATTTGGAATCACAAAAAACCTCGAATATCTAAAATAATACTGAGCAACAAAAATAAGGCTGGTGGTATCACCATACCTGATTTTAACCTATACTACAGAGCCATAGTAACAAAAACAGCATGGTACTGGCACAAAAGCAGACTCATAGATCAATGGAACAGAATAGAGGACCCAAATGTAACCCCATGTAGTTATAGCCACCTGATATTTGATAAAAATGCCAAAAATACTCATTGGAGAAAAGACAGCCTCTTCAGCAAATGGTGTTGGGAAAACTGGATATATATCTGTAGAAGGATGAAAATAGATTCTTCTCTTTCTCCGTGCACAAGAATTAAGTCCAAATGGATTAAGGACCTTAACATCAGACCTGAAACTCTGAAACTGCTAGAGGAAAAAGTAGGGGAAACCCTTCAACATATTGGTCTTGGCAAAGACTTTCTGAATACAACCCCAATTGCTCAGGCAATAAAACCACAGATTAACCACTGGGACCTCATGAAAATACAAAGATTTTGCACTGCAAAGGACACGGTGAAGAAAGCAAAGAGGCAACCTACAGAATGGGAAAAAATCTTCACCAGCTATACATCTGATAGAGGATTAATATCTAAGATATACAAAGAACTCAAGAAGTTAAATAATAAGGAATCAAGCAAACCAATCAAAAAATGGGAAATGGAGCTAAATAGAGAATTCTCAAAGGAAGAAATACGAATGGCATATACGCATCTAAAAAAATGTTCTACATCCCTAGTCATCAGGGAAATGCAGATTAAGACTACATTGAGATTCCATCTCACTCCTGTCAGATTGGCTACCATCATGAAAACAAATGATCATAAATGTTGGCGGGGATGTGGAAAAAGAGGAACTCTTCTACACTGTTGGTGGGAATGCAATCTGGTCCAGCCATTGTGGAAATCAGTGTGGAGGTTCCTAAAACAGCTAAAGATTGATCTACCATATGACCCAGCTATAGCTCTCCTAGGCATATATCCTAAGGACTCATCTCATTACCTTAGAGATACTTGCTCAACCATGTTTATTGCTGCTCAATTTATAATAGCTGGGAAATGGAACCAGCCTAGATGTCCCTCAACTGATGAGTGGATAATGAAGATATGGCACATTTATACAATGGAGTTTTACTCAGCAGTAAAGAGAAATGAAGTTATGAAATTTGCAGAAAAGTGGATGGATCTGGAAAGAATTATACTAAGTGAGGTAACCCAGGCCCAGAAAGCCAAGCGCCACATGTTCTCCCTCATATGTGGATCTTAGCTAGAGATGATTGGGCTTCTGTGTGAGAAGGAAAAAACTCAGTAGCAGAGGCCAGTAAGTTAAAAAAGGAGATAGAAAGGGAAGAGAAAGAAAGGGAGGAGGGCTTTTATTAGGTTGGTATTGTATATATGTAAGTAGAAAGATTGAGATGGGGAGGGGATATGATGGAGAATGGAATTTCAAAGGGGAAAGGGGGGAGAGTAATAACATGGGATTTTTTTTGTTATCATGGAAAATATTAATAAAAATGGAGAAAAAAAAAAAAGAATGTAGCTGTGTCCTGCACAACTGGTATTGGTTTCAGAAGCATGAGAAATGCGAGGAGGCTTCGTGAATTGCACATGCTTCCAGGAGCTGCTGCTGAGATGCTGCATGAGGTAGGGCCTGATGCCCTGATAGGCTGAAAGAGCCTTTGGAAAATGTGAGGAATGGTCATGAATTGCACATGGTTCCAGGAGCTGCTGCTGAGATGCAGCATGAGGCAGGGCATGATGCCCTGATAGGCTGAAAGAGCCTTTGGAAGATGGACCGTGGTTTGCATGAAGACCTCAAGATGTTTTGTATATACCAGGACTATGCAAGCGCTACCAAAGAGTGCACTGTTGGCCTGAGATGGAAGTGTTCCCTGGCTACTCTGCCCTGGAGGGGCCGAATTGGAAAATCTGGAGACTGTCAGTCTTTGGTTGTATTTGACTTGAACTGGAGAAGTTTGATGTTTGAGTTTGCATTGTTTTAGTCTCTCCTTGCTATGCCTTAAACTAGTTGAAAATGTTTATTCTGTGCCTTTATATGTTAGAAGTGTTTAACTTGTTTGATTTTACAGGTCTTAATATTTTAAATTGGTCAAGACTGTGGGGACCTTTGAAATTGAACTGAGTACAATTTGCAATGTGTGATGGTTATAAATCTATTGGGGGCCAGGGGCAGAATGTGGTGGTTTGAATAGAATAGATGTCCCCCAATATGTTCAGTTGTTTGTTTGTAGTTTGCATCTGCAGCCACCTGGCTGGAGTCAATACCATTGTGTGGATCTTAAGGTGTGGTGGTGGGTGTCAGATTTCAATCTAAAGATATGCAAAGTGTGCCTAGCTGGAGTTCCTGAAGTGTGCTGTGGTTTTGCTTTTAGGCTTGTGCTTCTCTCTCTCTCTGCTTGGGCCTGTGAAAGCAGGCCAGTTTCTTCTGCTTTTATGGAACTTCCCCTGGATCTTTAAGCTTCAATAAATCCCTACCTCCATAACTGTGCATGGTCTGGAAGTTCATCTCAGCGAGCCTGAAGCTGTG
>CM070791.1:9406078-9421879 GCA_036346955.1 Dipus sagitta | reverse complement strand
CAGTTTGCTAAGCATAGGATATACATTTGGCCCAACAACAGCAGACATTATACCCCTAGGGCTTATGACTACCCCTGTTTTAAGTTTTCAGTATCAGGGATATATTCCCTTCCCATGGAGCAGGCCTCCAGTCCAATTAGAGGCCAGTTGGTTTCCCCAATAACAGATGTGCCACTATTGCACCCATTGGCTCATTTTGCCTGGCTGGCCAATTATAAGGCTTGCAGTGTCCACTGATGAGTATCTTCACTGGTGACTTGTCTTTCTCCCATTGACTGCCTGCAGAATGGCTTCTTCCAGGTTTCTGTCAGCTGGTCTACATGGAGGAGGTTATCAGCTCAGGTCCAGCAAGATTTCTCAGTGGCCTTGCAGCCCAAGTATGTGGAATCTTCAGCAATAGGGTCTTACCATCTATTCCTGGTGGGAAAACAAGGGCCTCGGCAATGGCCTATAATGTTTTGGGGGCATCAGGGACCTCCCTGGCCAACAATTCACTGGAAGATATCCCATACCTGGCACTGAAAATTTTCTAGCAACAATCTATGGCTCCTGAGTGTTCCATTGGCCAAAAAAGTAGGATTACATATGTTTTATTTATATCCTCTTAGATTTTGATTAGCCCTCCCTCCACCTTTCCTTTACTCAATCTCTTCCCCAGACCTCATTTTGGTCCTTTTCACCCCCATTAATCTATTCTTCTACTTACATATATACAATACCATCCTATTAAGTAACCCCCTCCATTCCTTTCTCTTCCCTTTCTATCTCTTTTCTAGCTTACTGGCCTCTGCTACTGAGTTTTTTCCTTCTCACACAGAAGCTCAGTCATCTGTAGCTAGGATCCACATATGAAAGAGAACATTCGACACTTGGCTTTCTGGTCCTGGGTTACCTCACTTAGTATAATCCTTTCCAGATACATCCATTTTCCTACAAATTTCATAACTTCATTTTTCGTTACCGCTGAATAGAACTCCATTGTGTAAATGTGCCATATCTTCATTATCCACTCATCAGTTGAGGGACATCTAGTTTGGCTCCATTTCCCAGCTATTGTGAATTGAGTAGCAATAAACATGGTAGAGCATGTACTTCTAAGGAAATGAGGTGAATCCTTAGGATATATGCCTAGGAGTGCTATAGCTGGGTCATATGGTAGATCAATTTTTACCTGTCTTAGGAACCTCCACACTGATTTCCACAATGGCTGGACCAGATTGCATTCCCATCAAAAGTGTAGAAGGGTTCCACTTTTTCCACATCCTCACCAGCATTTATGGTCATTTGTTTTCATGATGGTAGCCAATCTGATATGAGTGAGATGGAATCTCAACATAGTTTTAATCTGCATTTCCCTGATGACTAAGGACATAGAACTTTTTTTTAGATGCTTATACGCCATTCATATTTCTACTTTTGAAAACTCTCCATTTAGTTCCATAGCCTATTTTTTAATTGGCTTGTTTGATTTCTTATTGTTTAATTTTTTGAGTTCTTTGTATATCCTAGATATTAATCCTATATCAGATGTATAGCTGGCAAAGATCTTTTTCCCATTCTGTAAGTTGCCTCTTTGCTTTATTCACAGTGTCCTTTGCTGTACAAAATCTTTGTAATTTCATGAGATCACAGCAGTCAATTTGTGGCTTTATTGCCTAAGCAATTGGGGTTATATTCAGGAAGTCTTTGTCAAGACCAATATGTTGAAGGGTTTCCCCTACTTTTTCCTCTAGCAGTTTCAGAGTTTCAGGTCTGCTGTTAAGGTCTTTAATCCTTTTGGACTTAATTCTTGTGTATGGAGACAGAGAAGAGTCTATTTTCATCTTTCTACAAATAAATATACAGTTTTCCCAGCACCATTTGCAGAAGAGCCTGTCTTTTCTCCAATGAGTGTTTTTGGCATTTTTATCGAATATCAGGTGGCTGTAGCATCTGGGTCCTCTATTCTGTTCCATAGATCTACATGTCTGCTTTTGTGCCAGGACCATGCTGTTTTTGTCAGTATGGCTCTGTAGTTTAGGTTAAAATCAGGTATAGTACTACCACCGGCCTCATTTTTGTTGCTCAGTGTTATTTTAGATATTCAAGGCTTTTTGTGATTCCAAATTAATTTTTGGATTGTTTTTTCTATTTCCTTGAAGAATGTCATTTGAATTTTGATGCAGATTGCATTGAATGTGTAGATTGCTTTTGGTAAGATTACCATTTTCACCATATTGATTCTTTCTTTATTTTTAGCCATTTTTTTTCTTTATTAGTCAGTTTTGTATTCAGCAAATACAGTCAGTTTGGTACCATTATTAGGCTCATTCGTGACCTACCCCCACCCCTTGGCCCCTCCTTGTTGAGGTATACGGGTCATGCATTGTGGAGTTAGCCCACAATTATGGGTAAGCTAAATGTCTCTGCATATCATGACCCAACATGTGGCTCTGACATTCTTTCCGCCCACTCTTCCGCAAAATTTCCCTGAGCCATGTTGGGTTCATTTTTGGTCTGCTTCAGTGATGAGGTGTTGGGGGCCTCTGAGGCTCTGGCTCTCTGATTTGGTAGGAGTTTATTTTTCTCTGTGTTGATCTCCTTCCCCCATGTACTGGCATCTGGTTCATCAAGAAAACAGCCCCCTTGCTTGTTTAACCAATTTTTCTTAGTTTCAGTCGGGGCCCTTTTGAGGTATGATGGGGTGGCTCTCTCCTTAGGATCTACATCAATCTGAAAAAGAGAAGCAGATTCTCCAACGGAGAGTAAATTAGAACCAGGACAAATGAGATAACCCTTACTTTTTTTTTAATAGAGAATTTAATAGGTGTAGGCCCTCTTGTAGCCCACAATTGATGGTAGCTTGATATTGGCGAGTGGGCTTATGTTTGGATATGGTTCTGACTTGTTTCCCAGCTCCAGCTATGGGTCCCATACCAGTGAGGGGATCAGTTAGCCAAATTGAGAGCAGTTGGTCCCCCCCCCCCATGGCTGTGTGCCACCACTGCACTTGTGTGGGCATCACACCAAGTTATTTGCTGCTAAGTAGGTTTGACCATGCGTTGCTTTGACAGATATTGGTCATTTTCCCCCAGTCGCCCATGTAGCACCTTCTGGCACTAGACGTGCTGACTGTCTGGGGACTGACTCTCTTCCAACTTCCAGCCATGCCATTCTAATTTGCAAGTCAATCACATAAGGTGTCTTCAGCAGTAGGGTCTTACCACTAGCCTTTGGTGGGTCATCAAGTACTCTGACAGAAATCTGTCTGTCTTTTAGGAAACCTTGTAGGTCTCTGATCAAAAGCTCATTGTGGATGATAGCCCCATGCTGGGTCTGGGAGTTAGAGGTCAGTGCCCACTAAGAAAATGAGGAAAAAGCTAACTAATATACAAGAGTTAGAGATAAGAGAGGGAGAGAGAGAGGGAGAGGGGAAGAGAGGGAGGGAAGATGCAGGAGATTAAGGTTAGTCTATTTATTTATTTATTTATTTATTTATTTGTTATTAGTCAGTTCTGTATTCAGCAAATTCAGTCAGTTTTGTACCATTATTAGGCTCATTCGTGACCTACACGCTCCCCTTGGTCCCTCCTTGTTGAGGTATACAGTTCATGCATTGTGGAGTTAGCCCACAATTATGGGTAAGCTAAATGTCTCTGCATAACATGACCCAACATGTGGCTCTGACATTCTTCCCGCCCCCTCTTCTGCAAAATTTCCCTGACACATGTAGGGTTCATTTTTGTTCTGTTTCAGTGATGAGGTGTTGGGGGCCTCTGTGGCTCTGGCTCTCTGATTTGGTAGGAGTTGATTTTTCTCTGTGCTGATCTCCTTCCCCCTTGTGCTGGTATCCGGTTCATCAGGAAAACAGCCCCCTTGCTTGTTTCTCCAATTTTTCTTAGTTTCAGCCGGGGCCCTTTTGAGGTATGATGGGGTGGCTCTCTCCTTAGGATCTACATCTATCTGAGAAAGAGAAGCAGATTCTCCAACGGAGAGTAAGTTAGCACCAGGACAAATGAGATAACCCTTACTTTTTTTTTTTAATAGAGAATTTAATAGGTGTAGGCCCTCTTGTACCCACAATTGATGGTAGCTTGATATTGGAGAGTGGGCTTATGTTTGGATCTGGTTCTGATTTGTTTCCCAGCTCCAGCTATGGGTCCCATACCAGTGAGGGGATCAGTTAGCCAAATTGAGAGCAGTTGGTTCCCCACCATGTCTGTATGCCACCACTGCACTTGTGTGGGCATCACAACAAGTTATTTGCTGCTAAGTAGGTTTGACCATGCATTGCTTCGATAGATATTGGTCAATTTCCCCCAGTCACCCATATAGCACCTTCTGGCACTAGACGCGCTGTCTGGGGACTGACTCTCTTCCAACTTCCAGCCATGCCATTCTAATTTGCATGTCAATCACATAAGGTATCTTCAGCAGTAGGGTCTTACCACTAGCCTTTGGTGGGTCATCAAGTACTCTGACAGAAATCTGTCTGTCTTTTAGGAAACCTTGTAGGTCTCTCTGATCAAAAGCTCATTGTGGATGATAGCCCCATGCTGGATCTGGGAGTTACAGGTCAGTGCCCACTAAGAAAATGAGGAAAAAGATAACTAATATACAAGAGTTAGAGATAAGAGAGAGAGAGACAGGGAGACAGGAAGTGAAGGAGGGAAGATGTAGGAGATTAAGGTTAGTCTTAATCTTACCCTCTCCAGTGTCTTGTGGTTCAGGTGTTCCCTGTAAGGGCCTGGTGAAGGATCAGCCATTTGTTCTGTCTTTTAGTAAGTAGACGATTATGGTACCATTGCCATTTGGGTCTAGATTTGTGTTTCCCACCCCTTTGATGCCCTCCTCTCCCTCCCCTTCCATCCTAGTGTCTAGTCTAGGAGATGCTTGCTGGGTATGTAAGGTATCTTGGGTAGATTCAGGTTAGGTGCTGTAGATGAGTGAGACTATGTGGCGATTTTTTCTCTGTGATTGGGTAAGTTCACTGAGAATGATCTGTTCCAGGTTCAACCATTTTTCCTCAAATTTCATTGTGTCATTTTTTCTTACTGCTCTATAGAATTCCTTTGTGTAGATATACACATCTTAGTTATCCATTCTTCTAGTGATGGACATCTGGGTTGATTCCAGCTCTTACCTATTACAAATTGAGGCGCTATAAACATGGTTGAGCAAATCTCTTTAGTCTGTGGTTTGAAGGTTTTAGGGTAGATGCCCAGTAAGGGAATAACTGGGTCTGTTGGTATCTCTATACTCAGCTTTCTCAGAAGTCTCCTTATTGCTTTCCAAAGTGGTTGTACCATCCTACATTCCCACCAACAGTGGATGAGTGTTCCTACTTCTCCACATTCTCGCCAGCATTTATTTTTATTTGATTTTTTGATGTTTGCTATCCTTATTGGGGTAAGGTGGAATCTCATAGTTGTTTTAATTTCCATTTCTCTGATGATTAGAGATGATGAACATTTTCTTAAGTGTATGTTTGCCATTTCTAATTCTTCCTCTGTGAACTGCCTGCTCAGCTCTTTGCCCCATTTTGTGAGTGGGGTGTTTGACTTCTTACTGTTTAGATTTTTGAGTTCTTTGTAGATTCTAGAGATTAGGCCTCTATCATCAGTTGAATAACCCACAAATATTTTCTCCCATTGTGTGGGTAATCTATTGGCTTTGCTTATTGTATGCTTGTCTGTAAAGAAACTCTTCAGCTTCATGTGATCCCACTGGGTGAGTGACGGTTTAAGTTCATGAGCTACTGCGATTTTGTTCAAGAAGTCTTTTTCCATTCCTATATCATGGAACGTACTTCCTAAATTTTCTTCCAGTAGTATACGAGTTTCTTGTCTTATATTGAGATCTTTGATCCATTTGGACTTGAGTGTAGTGTATGGTGAAATGTGTGGGTCAAGTTTCAGTTTCCTGCATATGGTTATCCAGTTTGTCCAGCACCATTTGTTGAAGATGCTGTCTTTTTTCCAGCCTATATTGTTTGGGCCTTTATCGAATATCAAGTAGCTATATTTGCTTGACCCAAAGTCCGGGTCCTCAAGTCTATTCCATTAGTCTATACTCCTGTTTTTATGCCAGTACCATGCTGTTTTTATTACTATGGCTTTGTAATATAGCTTCAGATCAGGTATGGTGATGCCTCCAGAGGTATTTCTTTTGCTGAGGATATGTTTGGAAATGCGAGGCCTTCTGCCTTTCCATATGAAATTTGAGATCATTTTTTCTATCTCTGTGAAGAACAAGGTAGGGATTTTAATTGGAATTGCCTTAAATCTCTATATTGCCTTTGGTAGGATTGTCATCTTCACAATGTTTATTCTGCCTATCCAGGAACATGGGAGGACTTTCCATTTTCTCAAGTCCGCCTCAATTTCTTTTTTGAGTGTTTTTATGTTTTCATTGTACAGATCTTTCACTTCCTTGGTTAACGTTATTCCAAGGTATTTTATTTTTCTTGTTGCAATTGAAAATGGGACTATGTCCCTTATTTCTTTTTCTGTATCTTTGTCCTTTGCATAAAGGAAGGCTTCTGATTTTTGTGCATTGATTTTTGTATCCTGCTACTTTGCTATAGGAGTTAATCACCTTCAGGGGTTTTGGGATGGAGTCTCTCGGGTCTCATATATATAATCATGTCATCAGCGAATAAAGCTAACTTAACTTCTTCTTTTCCAAATTGTATCCCTTTTATTTCCTTCTCCTGTCTTATTGCTTGAGCTAGGACTTCCAGGACTATATTGAAAAGCTGGGGTGAGAGTGGACAACCCTGTCTTGTTCCTGATCTTAATGGGAATTCCTCCAGTCTCTCTCCATTAAGTATTATTTGGGCCTTCAGAGCTTCGTATATTGCCTTTATTAGGTTAAGATATGAACCAACCATGCCAATTCTCTCCAGCGTTTTGAACATGAAGTGATGTTGAATCTTGTCAAAGGCCTTTTCTGCATCTATCAAAATGATCATGTGGTTTTTATGTTTAACCTTCTTTATGTGGTGTATTACATTGACAGATTTCCGTATGTTGAACCACCCCTGTGTTCCTGGGATGAATCCCACATGGTCAAGGTGGATAATGCTTTTGATGTGTTGTTGGATTCAGTTTGCAAGGATTTTGTTTAGGATCTTTGCATCTAAATTCATCAGGGAAATAGGCTGGTAGTTTCTTTTCTTGTGGCATCTCTGCCTGGTTTTGGAATTAGGGTGATGCTAGCTTCATAAAAGGAGTTGGGTAGCTTTCCCTGTTCACCAATTGTGTGGCACAGTTTGAGGAAGATTGGTTTGAGTTCTTCCATGAAGGTTTGATAGAATTCAGCTGAGAAGCCATCTGGTCCTGGACTCTTCTTTTTTGGGAGGTTTTTTTATTACTTTTTCAATCTCCATGAGTGTGATGGGTTGATTGAGGTGATTAATCTGCTCTGTGTTTAGCTTTGGTAGATGGTATGCGTCCAAAAATTTATCCATCTCCTCCACATTATCCAGTTTTGTGGAGTAGAGGTTTTTGAAATAAGTCCTGATTGTCCTCCCAATTTCACTTATGTCTGTCGTGATCTCTCCTTTTTCATTTTGAATTTTGTTAATTTGAAGATTCTCCTTTTTTGCTTGATCAGATTGGCCAGGGGTTTGTCAATCTTGTTTGTTTTTTCAAAGAACCAGCTCTTTGTTTTGTCAATTGTCTTAATTGTTTCCTTCGTTTCCAGTTCATTGATTTCTGCTCTGATATTAATTATTTCTTTCCTTCTGGAGCTCTTTGGGTTGGATTTTTCTTGTTTTTCCAGTGCCTTTAGGTGGATGGTTCGCGCGGCGCATGGCGGCCGGCACAGCAGCAGCGGCAGAGGCGGTGCTCTGAACACGGCAGTTATTTGGGGTGAGGGGTGGGCTACCCGCCCATGAAGAGAACCACAATTACCTGTTCCCCCTCCTCTGTGCCCTCCCAGATTTCTCTCCCCTAAAAGCCACTATATACCCTTAATATCTTGCCTTTCTTTCCCCGGGATCTGCAGCGCAGCTAGGCGGTCGCCATCTTGGCTGGAAGTCCTATTGATTCTTTCAATATGGGAAGAAGGGATGTTTTTCCATTTCCTAGTGTCCTCTGCAGTTTCTCGCTTGAGTGTTTTATAGTTTTCATTGTAGAGATCCTTTACTTCCTTGATTAGGTTTATTCCAAGGTACTTTATTTTCTTTGATGCAATTGTGAATGGGAGTGATTCTCTGATCTCATCTTCTGTGTGTTTGTTGTTAGCGTATGGGAATGATACTGATTTCTGTGTATTTATTTTGTATCCTGCTACGTGGCTGTAGGTGTTTATCAGTTCTAACACTTTGCTGGTAGAGTCTTTAGGGTCCTTTATGTATAGAATCATGTCATCTGAAAATAATGATAACTTGATCTCTTCCTTTCCAATTTGTATCCTTTTTATGTGCATCTCTTCCCTTATTGCTATGGCTAAGACTTCCAGTACTATATTAAATAAAAGTGGGGACAGTGGACACCCTTGTCTTGTTCCTGATTTTAGTGGGAAAGCTTCCAGTTTTTCCCCATTTAGTAATATGTTTCCTGTAGGCTTCTCATAAATACCTTTATTATATTGAGATATGATCCTTGTATTCCTAGTCTCTGTAGGACTTTTATCATGAAAGGATGTTGGACTTTGTCAAATGCTTTTTTTGCATCTAATGAGATGATCATGTGATTTTTGTCCTTCAGTCCATTTATATAAAGTATTACATTTATTGATTTGCGTATGTTGAACCATCCCTGCATCTCTGGTATAAAGCCTACTTGGTCTGGGTGAATGATCTTTCTGATATATTCTTGTATTCGGTTTGCCAATATTTTGTTGAGAATTTTTACATCTATGTTCATGAGGGAGATTGGTCTATAATTTTCTTTCTTTGTTCTATCATTGCCTGGTTTTGGTATCAGGGTGATGCTGGCTTTGTAGAAGGAGTTTGGTAGGATTCCTTCTTTTTCTATTTTATGGAAAAGGTTAAGAAGCAATGGCGTTAGTCCTTCCCTTATGGTCTAGTAAAATTCAGCAGTGAATCCATCTGTTCCTGGGATTTTTTTAGTTGGGAGATTTTTGATAACTGCTCGGATCTCCATACTTGATATAGGTGTATTTAAGTTATTCATCTGATCTTGATTTAATTTAGGTAGGCCATATAAATCAAGGAAATCATCCATTTCTTTCAGATTTTCATACATAGTGAAGTATATGTTTTTATATTATGTCCCTATGATTTTTTGAATTTCTCTGCTGTCTGTTGTGATTTTACCTTTTTCATCTCTAATTTTATTAATTTTTGTGTCTTCTCTCTTTCTTTTGGTCAGATTTGCTAAGGGTTTATCAATTTTGTTTATCCTTTCAAAGAACCAACTCTTTGTTTCATTGATTCTTTGGATTGTTTTTTTTGTTTGTTTGTTTGTTTGTTTGTTTCTATTTCATTAATTTCTGCCCTAATCTTTATTATTTCTTCCCATCTACTGATTTTTGGTTTGTCTTGTTCTTCTTTTTCCAAGGCTTTAAGGTGAAGCATTAGGTCGTTTACTTGCGACCTTTCTAATTTCTTAATATACGCACTTAAAACTGTAAATTTACCTCTTAGAACTGCCTTCATTGTGCCCCAGAGATTTTGGTATGTTGTGTTCTCATTATCATTTGATTCTCTGAATTTTTTGATTTCCTCTTGATTTCTTCATTGACCCGTTCATCATTTAGTAGTGTATTTTTTAGTTTCCATGATTTTGTGTATGCTCTATAGCCTTTCTTGCTATTGATTTGTAGTTTGATTCCATTGTGGTCAGATAGAATGCAGGGGATTATTTCAATTTTCCTGAATTTGTTAAGATTTGCTTTGTGTCCTAATATATGGTCTATTTTGGAGAATGTTCCATGTGCTGCTGAAAAGAATGTATATTCTGCAGCATTTGGATGAAATGTCCTGTATATATCTGTTAAGTCCATTCCTTGTATGACCTCATTTAGTCCAGATGCCTCTTTGTTTATTTTTCCCGGAATGACTTGTCAATTGATGAGAGTGGAAGTCCCCCACTGCCACTGTGTTTGGTGTTATCTGTGACATTAGTTCTAATAGTGCTTGTTTGATGAATTTGAGAGCCCCCACGTAAGGTGCATATATGTTTAGGATTGTAATGTCCTCATGTTGGAGTGTGCCTTTAATCAATATAAAGTGACCTTCCTTATCTTTCTTGACTATTGTTGGACTGAAGTCTACCTTGTCAGATATTAGGATAGCAACGCCTGCTTGCTTTCTACACCCATTTGCTTGAAACACCATTTTCCAACCTTTCACCCTAAGATAATGTCCATCCTTCGCAGAAAGGTGAGTCTCCTGCAGACAGCAAATTGTAGGATCCTGCTTTTTAACCCAGTCTGCAAACGTATGTCTTTTGGTTGAGGCATTGAGGCCGTAGATATTAAGAGATATTATTGAAAGCTGTGTATTTATGTTTGCCTTTTTTTGTAGTTCTGGTTCTTCCTTTGCTCTCTTGTGTTATCTAGTATTTGAGTAGTGTTTGTTTCTTTCAGGCTCCTTATATGTGTGCTTTTCCTTCTCTTCAGCATGGAGGTTTTCTTTCAAGTATTTTCTGTAGAACTGGTTTTGCCTTCAAGTACTCCTTTAGCCTGCTTTTGTCATGGAATATCCTCATTTCTCTGTCTATTTGAATGGATAGCTTTGCAGGATAAAGTAACCTTGGTTGACAGTTGTTATCTTTCAGAACTTGGAATACATCACACCAAGCCCTTCTGGCTTTTAAAGTTTGTGTTGAGTAATCTGCTGTAATCCTGATAGGCTTGCCTTTGTAGGTAACTTGATTTTTCTCTCTAACTGCTTTCAATATTTTTTCTTTGGATTGTGTGTTTGGTAGTTTGATTATACTATGGCGAGGAGAGGTTCTTTTCAGGTTTTGTCTGGCTGGGGTTCTAAAGGCTTCCTGTATCTGCATTGGCACCTCTTTCCCAATTTGGAGGAAGGTTTCTTCCATGATTTTGTTGAAGATGCCTACTATGCCTTTGTAGTGAAATTTTTCTCCTTCTACTATGCCCTGAATTCTTATGTTTGATCTTTTCATCGTGTCCCGAGTATCTTGAAATCCCCATTCATACTTCTCTATTAGTTTGTTTTTCTCTTCATTGGACTGTATTAGATCTTCCACCTGGTCTTCTAGCTTAGCTATTCGGTCCACTCCTTCATCCATTCTACTGGTGAGATTTTCTACAGAGTTTTTTATTTCATTAATGGTGTTCTTCATTGCTAGTAATTCTGACTGGTTTTTCTTTATTATTTCTATTTCCTTATTTATGTCTTGTATTGATTTCTTTACTTCATTAAATTGGTGTCCTGTGTCTTCTTTGATTCCTTTGATTTCCTCTTTGATTCCTTTGATTCTTTTGAAATCTTTCTCAGGCATTTCCTCTAACTCGTTCTCACTGGAGGTCATTTCTGATGCATTAATACTTTTTGATGGATTTATATTGTCTTGCTTTTTAGTGTTTCTTGTGTTATAATGTGTATATTTTTGCATCTTGGATTAAGTTAATGCTTGGATTTTCTAGCTAGCTAGGTATTCTTAGCTGTATCAATTGATCTGATGTTATATATCTTCAGGGTAGGAGCTTAAGGTGTTAGGTATGGCTCTTAAGACTCTCAGAGTATCTACAAGGGTGATCCTAGGTATTGGGTTTGCCTGCTATGGGGCTATTCAAGTAGGCTGAGTGGAACAAAACACAGATAGATTCTAAAATATAACTAAACAATGTACATTCAATGAAAAACAGCACTGAGTATTTATGCAAGAGTAGGTATTATAACAACCAGATCCTCTATCAAAAAAGAGGTTAAGATTTCTGGTCTGTTGAATGTTCCAAGTTAGCTTGTGACCAAGTGAGACCCTTCCCTGGTGTAATCCCAGTTACCTTTTTGCATGATTTTGGTCTCAGTTATGAGTCCCTCTTTGGCACCCTGTGGGTTCAAGTAGGCTGGCTGGATCACTGGACTGCTGTTCTGTTTTCTGGAGTTGGACACTTGCTTTTCCTGTGGGGCAACCCAAGCCTGGCAGCTGTGGCCCCACAGACCTGGCGCTGCTGCTGGTGGAGCCCCCGCTGCAACTGCCACTGCTGAAACTGCTGCTGCTGGATCCGCCGCTGCTGTAGCTGCCGCTGCTGCTTCTGGATCTGCCGCTGCTGTAGCCGCCGCTGCTGCAGCTGCCACTGCTGCTTCTGGAGTCGCCGCCCTGCTGCTGCTGCTGCTGCTGCTGCTGCTGGAGCTGGGGCTGGAGCTGGGGCTGGAGCTGCTGCTGCCGCTGCTGGATCCACCACTGCCAGAGCCGCTGCTGCTGCTCCTGGAGCCGGCGCTGCAAATGCTGGAGCCAGAGCCAGAGCCGCCACTTCTGCTGCCACTGCTGGAGCAGCCGCTGCCGGAGCCAAGGCCGCCACTGCCGGAGCCGCTTAGGCCTGCCTGTGTGGGCTCTGGATGCCCTGGGTCTCTTCTACTTCTCTGCTGCCATTTTAATTTCTTATGCACCTCGCATTTTAGTAAAAGTGTGTATTTTGCTGGGTATTCTTTGGCTTTTTCTCCCCTAGGCTGCTTTGGTGTGGTTCCTAAGCCACCATCTTAACCAGAAGTCGTGATTTTTTTTTGATCAGGGTCTCATTGGTTGTTCTGTTTTCATTCTTTGAATGGGTTTTTGTTTATTTCTTTATGATTTCATTGGATGCTGCTTTTGTAAGACTAGGCATTCTTGGTGGTGATCTCTCTGTCTTCTGACTTTTGTTGGCTTTTTTTGCCTTGTTGTGTACCCATTTTAGGAAGACTATTTTATTGAGGAGGAAGCAAGTTTTTGTCCTTTAGCCCATGCACCTTCTGACTCAGGGATGTTGGTACCCAGTTGTCAGTCATGATACCAGAGCAAAAGGCCTGATTCCACAGCTCACACTGGGACCAGGCCTACTCAAACAGGACACAATGGGACCTACCAGGACCAGGGGACTGAGAGGAGCCAGGGAACAGGGATCTTACTTACTCTATGCCATGCCCTCCAGTACACAGACTGACACAGGGAATGCAGACCAAGGAGGTGAGAGGAGCCAAGAAACAGGGGTCTGTCCTACTGACTCCACACTGTGATGCCCGCCCACACACTGACAGACACAGAAAATTTGTGAAAAATATATTTAGTTCATTCAATCCACCACAATTTCTCATTCTGTCACTTTTCTGCTCTGGAGTTAAACATTTGATTGAAAGAAGGAGGTTATATGCACACATAAAATTTATTTTTATTTTATTTGCAAGCAGGGGGGTGGAGAACCTGTGCACAGGGCCACTAGCTGTTGTAAATGAATTCCAGACACATGTGCCACTTTGTGCATCTGGCTTTACATGGGTACTGGGAAATAGAACCCAGGTTGTTAGTCGTAGCAAGCAAGTGCCTTAACCCCCAAGCCATCTGTCCAGCCCTATTTGTACTTGTTTCCTTGGGTAAACTCCAATTCCCCTTCACATTTCTCAATTTTGGTGAATCACTTTTCTTAAATTCCACATTCCCACAAGACAACATGTAGTTGTTATTTTTTTTTTTTTACCATATTTGGTTTTTATTAATTGATTACTGTTAAAAGATACTTGGCCTGAACTAACATTGGTAAGCAAAGTGTTTAATTTGCTTTACAGCATTACAGGGTCAAGTCCCTCATGGTGTGCAAAGCAGAAAGCTGCTGTCATCATACATCAGTAGGAAGTTGAGGGGGGGGGGTAAAGAGAGAGAGAAAGAGAGAGAGAGATACATTGCTTGTGCTCACTCAACTTTCTGCTTTCTGGTAGTCCAAGACCCTGCCCACAGTTAAATTTGTTCTTTCCATCTCAATCTACCCAGTTAATCATATTCATGTACAGTTGGTAATGGTAGATCCTGCCAAACATGACTTAGAAGTTAACTTTCCTGGGGCTGGAGAGCTGGCTTAGCAATTAAGGTGCTTGTCTGCGAAGCCTAATGACCCATGTTGGACTTTCCAGATCCCTAGTAAGCCAGATGCACAAAGGTGAGGCAAGAGCAAGGTTGCACATGGCCACTAGATGGCACAAGCATCTAGAGTTCACGTGCAGTGGCTGAGGCCTTGGTATGCCAATTCTCTCTCTCTCTCTCTTGCATGTGCTCTCTGTTCCTCTCTCCAAAATTAAAAAAAAATAATACAAAAAGAAAATAATAACTTTCCTTAGTCATCTCTTACATGTGACTTCTTTCCTTTCTTCATATTACATCTTTATTAGTACATATTAATTACTATTGTTACTATATATTAGTTATAGTTCATATACAATTAATTGTATATGATAGTTTACTTGTGACTTATTTTATTTTACTTATTTGGGAAAAGTGGCAAATACAGAGAATAGGCATACTAGGGCCTACAGTCACTGCAAATGAACTCCATATGCAGGCCCCATTTTGTGCATGTGGCTTTATGTGGGTACTGGGGAATTGAACCTGGGTCCTTAGGCTTCACAGGCAAGTGCCTTAGCTGCTGAGCCATATCTCCAGCCCCCACTTGAAGTTATTTTGTAAAATCCAGTTGCATCTTTTTCCTCATTTATTCTTTGGTGTCATATTATAAGGACTCTTGCATTTTAATTTTGCACTTTTGCCTATCATCCAACATTCTGTCATATATTTGGAATGGGATTTAGAATGTATTTTTTTGTTGTTTTCTTATTTTACTTATTTTTAGAGAGTGCAAGAGAGACAGAGAGAGGTAGAGTGAGAGAGAGAATTGGTGTGTCAAGGCCTCAACTACTGCAATTGAACTCCAGATGTTTGTGCCACCTACTGGCCATGTATGACTTTCTGCTTGCCTTACCTTTGTGCATCTGGGTCCTGGGGAATTGAACCTGGGTCCTTAGGCTTTGCACACAAGTGCCTTAACCACTGAGCAATCTCACCAGCCCTTTTAAAATGTATTGAATGCATATATTTGTGTTATGGCATGTGTACATATATGCATGCATGTGGTATATTTAGAGGCTCACGTGTGTGTGTGTATGTGTGTGTGTGTGTACATAAGTGAATATGCACATGCATGTGCAAATGAGATATATGTTGGGTATGTTCCTCAATTTCTCTCCTTCATTCTGAGGTAGGGCTGACCCTTTAATAATTGGGGGGAGGGTATTGTACCTGGACAGATTACCCTGTGGATGTCTCTGCCTCCTCAGTGCTTGAATTACATGCATAGGTAGCTATGAGATGCATTTGCCTGGATTCTGGGTATTTGAACTCAGAATCTCATACAATAGTGGCTAGCACTTTGCCAACTGAGCCATTTTTGTAGACCTTTTGATTTTATTTACTTTCATTTTCAAATTAAAAAAAATATTTGAGAGAGAAGAAGGGGAAGGGGGGAAGACTGGGCACACCAGGGTCTTCAGCCATTGCAAATGAACTCCAGATGCATGTGCCACTTTAATGAATCATCCCTCCATCCCTATTTTCATTTAAAAATTCCTTTTGTATTATAAAAACAAGTCAGATGAAAGAAAATACCCATAATGTGGAAGGAGCAGGCCAGTTGGGTACATTGCATCCACAGTCAGGAAGCAGAAGGGGAACAGAAAGTTGTGGGGTGTCAATCAACCCTCAGGGTCTGCCTCTTCCCAGTGACACATTTTCTCCAGCCAGGCTCCAGGTCTTAAAGGTACCACCACCTTCCCACACAGTGCGTCCTGCTGGGGACTGAGTGTTAACACACATGAGCCCATGAGGGACATACTACAGTTAAACTACAGAAGTGCAA
>CM070791.1:9366879-9398618 GCA_036346955.1 Dipus sagitta | reverse complement strand
GAATGCTAGAGCTGGGTCATATGGTAGATATATTTTTAGCTGTCTAAGGAACCTCCACACTGACTTCCACAATGGCTGGACCAGATTGCATTCCCACCAACAGTGTAGAAGGGTTCCTCTTTTTCCACATCCTTGCCAGCATTTATGGTCATTTCTTTTCATGATGGTAGCCAATCTAACAGGAGTGAGATGGAATCTCAACATAGTTTTAATCTGCATTTCCCTGATGACTAGGGATGTCACACATTTTTTAGATGCTTATATGCCATCCATATTTCTTATATTGAGAACTCTCTATTTAGTTCCATAGCCCATTTTTTAACTGGCTTGTTTGATTTCTTAATTATTTTTTGTGTTCTATGTATATCCTAGATATTAATCCTCTATCAGATGTACAACTGGCAAAGATTTTTTCCCAGTCTGTAGGTGTCCTCTTTGATTTATTCACAGTGTCCTTTGCCATACAAAATCTTTGTAATTTCATGAGGTCCCAGCCGTTAATCTGTGGTTTTATTGCCTGAGCAATTGGGGTTATACTCAGAAAGTCTTTGCCAAGACCAATATGTTGAAGGGTTTCCCCTACTTTTTTCCTCTAGCAGTTGCAGGTCGTTAATCTATTTTCACAATATTGATTCTTCCAATCCAGGAACAAGGGATGTTTTTCTATTTCCTAGAGTCTTCTACAATTTCTCATTTGAGTGGTTTAAAGTTTTCATTGTAGAGATTCTACATTTCCTTGGTTAGGTTGATTCCAAAGTACTTTACTTTTTTCTTCATGGAATTGTGAATGGGAGTGATTCTCTGATTTCATCCTCTATGTGTTTGTTGTTAGCATATAGGAAGGCTACTGATTTCTGGGTATTTATTTTGTATCCTGCTACATGGCTTTTGGTGTTTATCACCTCTAACAGTTTGATGGTATACTTTTCAGGGTCCTTTATGTATAGAATCATGTCGTCTGCAAATAATAACTTGTTCTCTTCCTTTCCAATTTTTATCCCTTTTGTGCACTTCTCTTGCCTTATTGGTATAGCTAAGGCTTCCAGTAGTATATTAAATAAAAGCGGAAGCAGTGGACACTCTTGTCTTGTTCCTGATTTTAGTGGGAAAGCTTCTAGTTTTTCCCAATATAGTAATATTTTGGCTGTAGGCTTGTCATAAACAGCCTTTATTATATTGAGATATGTTCCTTCTATACCAAGTCTCTGTAGTACTATTATCATGAAGAAATATTGGATTTTCTTAAATGCTTTTTCTGCATCTAATGAGATGATCATGTGATTTTTGTCCTCCAGTCCATTTATATAATGTATCGATTTATCAATTTGCATATGTTGAACCATCCCTGCATCTCAAGGATAAAGCCTAATTGGTCAGGGTGAATGATCTTTCTGACATATTCTTGTATTCTGTTTGCCAATATTTTGTTGAGAATTTTTGCATCTATGCTCATGAAGGAGGTTGGTCTGTAATTTTCTTTCTTTGTTCTTGCTTTGCCTGGTTTTGGTATCAGGGTGATGCTGGCTTTGTAAAAGGATTTTGGTAGGATTCTTTCTTTTTCTGTTTTATGGAAAAGCTTAAGAAGCAACGGTGTTAGTTCTTTTCTGAAGGTCTGGTAAAATTCATCAGTGAGTCCATCTGGGCCTGGGCTTTTTTTAGTTGGGAGATTTTTGATAACTGCTTGGATCTCCATACTTGTTATAGGTCTATTTAAGTGATTAATCTCATCTTGATTTAATTTAGGTAGGTCATATAAATCAAGGAAATCATCCATTACATTCAGATTTTCATACTAGGGGAGTATATGTGTTTATAGTATGTCCCTATGATTTTTTGAATTTTTCTGGTATCTTTTAATGTTGCCTTTTTCATCTCTAATTTTATTAATTTGTGTCTCTTTCTTTCAGATTTGCTAAGGGTTTATCAATCTTCTTTATCCTGTCAAAGTACCAACTCTGTTTCATTGATTCTTTGGATTGTTTTTTTTTGTTGTTGTTGTTTGTTTTTGGTTTTTATTTCATTCATTTCTGCTCAAATCTTAGTTATTTCTTCCTGTCTAATGATTTTTGGTTTGCCTTGTTACTCTTTTTCCATGGCTTTAAGGTGAAGCATTAGGTCGTTTTCTTGAGATCTTTCTAATTTCTTAATATAGGCACTTAAAACTATAAATTTACCTCTTAGAACTGCCTTCATTGTGTCCCAAAGGTTTTGGTATGATGTGTTCTCATCATTGACTCTATAAATTTTTTATTACCCTCTTGGTTTCTTCATTGACCCATTCATCATATAGTAGTGTATTGTTTAGTTTCCATGATTTTGTGTATGCTCTATAGCTTTTCATGCTATTGATTTGTAGTTTGATTCCATTGTGGTCTGATGGAATGCAAGGAACTATTTCAATTTTCCTGCATTTGTTAAGATTTATTTTGTGTCCCATTATATGGTCTATTTTAGAGTATATTCCAGGTGCTGCTGAAAAGAATGCATATTCTGCAGCATTTGGATGAAATGTCCTGCATATATCTGTTAAACCCATTTCTTCTATGGCCTTATTTAATCCAAATGCCTCTCTGTTTATTTTTTCTCAGGATGACCTGTCAATTGATGAGAGTGGGGTGTTGAAGTCACCCACTACCACTGTGTTTGGTGTTATCTGTGACCTTAGTTCTAATAGCATTTGTTTGATGAATTTGGGGGCCCCCATGTTAGGTGCATGTATGTTTAGGATTGTAATGTCCTCCTGTTGGAGTGTGCCTTTAATCAATATAAAGTGACCTTCCTTATCTTTCTTAACTAATGTTGGAATGAGGTCTACCTTGTCAGATATTAGGATAGCAACCCCTGGTTGTTTTCTAGGCCCATTTGCTTGAAACACCATTTTCCAAATTTTCACCCTAAGATAGTGTCCATCCTTTGTAGAAATATGGGTTTCTTGGAGGCAACAAATTGTAGGATCTTGCTTTTTAACCCAGTCTGCAAACCTATGTCTTTTGGTTGGAGCATTGAGGCCGTTCATATTAAGAGATGTTATTGAAAGGTGTGTATTTATTTTTTGCCAATATTTGTAGTTCTTCTGGTATTACCTTTGCTCTATTGTGTTAACTAGTATTTGAGTATTGCTTGGTTTTCCCTGGTTTCCTTATATGTGTGCTTTTCTTTCTCTTCAGCATGGAAGATCCTGTCAAGTACTGTCTGTAGAGCTGGTTATGTCTTCAAATACTCCTTTAGCCTGCATTTGTCATGAAATGTCCTTATTTCTCTGTCTATTTGAATGGATAGCTTTGCAGGAGAAATTAACCTTGGTTGACAGTTGTTATCTTTCAGAATTTGGAGTACATCATTGCAAGCCCTTCTGGCTTTTAAAGTTTGTGTTGAGTAATCTGCTGTGATCCTGATGGGCTTGCCTTTGTAGGTAACTTGATTTTTCTCTCTAACTGCTTTCAATATTTTTTCTTTGGTTTGTATGTTTGGTAGTTTAATTATAATATGGTGAGGAGAGGTTCTTTTCAGGTTTTGTCTGGTAGGTGTTCTAAAGGATTCCTGTATCTGTTTTGGCACCTCTTACCCAATTTGCTTAAAGTTTTCTTCTATGATTTTGTTGAAAATGCCTATGTGGTGGTTTGAATAGAATAGATGGCCCCCAATATATTCAGTTGCTTATTTGTTTGTAGTTTGCATCTCTAGCCATCTGGCTGGAGGCAATGCCATTGTGTGGATCTTAAGGTGTGGTGGTGGGTTTCAGATTTCAATCTAAAGATATGCAAAGTGTGCCTAGCTGGAGTTCCTGAAGTGTGCTGTGCTGTGTGGCTTTTAGGCTTGTACTGCTCTCTCTCTGCTTGGGCCTGTGAAAGCAGGCCAGTTTCTTCTGCTTTTCTGGAACTTCCCCTGGATCTGTAAGCTTCAATAAATCCCTTCCTCCATAACTGTGCCTGGTCTGGAAGTTCATCTCAGCGAACCTGAAGCTGACTGCTACAGCCTACTATGCCTTTGGAGTGAAATTCTTCTCCTTCTACTATACCCTGAATTCTTATGTTTGATCTTTTCATAGTGTCCTGTATATCTTGAAATTCCCATTCATACCTTCCTATTAGTTTGTCTTTCTCTTTGTTGGACTTTATTAGATCTGCCCCTTGGTCTTCTAGTTTAGATATTAGGTCCTCTCCTTCATCCATTCTACTGGTGAGATTTTCTACAGTGTTTTTTATTTCATTAACTATGTTATTCCCTGCTAGTAATTCTGACTGGTTTTTCTTTATTATTTCTATTTCCTTACTTAGGTCTAGTATTGACCTCTTTATTTCACTAAATTGTTGTCCTGTGTCTTCTTTGATTCCTTTGATTTCCTCTTTGACTTCTTTGAGCATATTTATAATCATTCTTTTGAAATCTTTCTCAAGCATTTGCTCTAAATCATTCTCACTGGAGGTCATTTCTGATGCATTAATACTTTTTGGTGGATTTATGTTGTCTTGATTTTTGGTGTTTCTTGTGTTATAATGTATATATTTTTGCACCTTGGATTAATTTAGTGCTTGGATTTTCCAGTTATCTGGGTATTAAGAGATGTATCAATCAATCTGATGTTGTATATCTTCAGGGTAGGAGCCTAAGGTGCCAGGTGTGGCTCTCAAGACTCAAAGTATCTACAAAAGTGACTCTAGGTGTTGGGTTGGCCTGCTATGAGAGTATTCAAGTAGGCTGAGTGGAACAAAGTAAGGCAGATTCTAAAATTTAACTAAACAATGTACACTTTCAATGAAAAACAGGACAGAGTATTTATGCAAAAGTAGGTATTATGACAATCAGATCCTCTAACAAAATCACTGTCCCTTAGGGTATGTGGTGCCCCACACCCTTAATCCTGTCAACAAGGAGGTTAAAATTTCTGGTCTGTTGAATGTTCCAAGTTAGCTTGTGACCATGTGAGACCCTTCCCTAATGTATAACAGAAGAGGAAACTAAGCCACTATAAATCAAGAAGCAACAAATAAGAAGCCCCAAATATATCTTATTTAAGAATGGCATATTTGACCATCCATCAGATTTAACATATAATGTATCCTGATATGGAAGGTGCAATTAGCACTTCTGGTTCAGGCCTATATACCAGGCTTATTTGGCAGGTACTGAGCTGGTGTAATCCCAGTTACCTTGTGGTATGATTTTGGTCTCAGTTATGCTGTGCTCCTGCTTTGGTCCCCTTTGGTGCACTGTGGGTTCAAGTAGTCTGGCTGGGTCATTGGATTGCTGCTCTGGTTGCTGGGGCTGGGTGCTGTGATCTCCCTTCCCCTGGTCTCTGGTGCTTGCTGGCACTTACACTGGTGGTGGGGGAGGGGAGGTTGTGGGTGGTGGTTCTAGTTCTCCCGCTGATCCACATGTTCCTCTACCTCATGATATGCTCCTCTGTTGTTTGATGCAGTTCTCCATGTTTATTGAGTTTGTGAAGAGTTCCGGTGTGAGTGGAAAATCCCCTCACCTGGCTTTTCCTGTGGCTGAAGCTGAACCTTGCAGCTGTGGCCCCATGCACGTTGTGCCACTGCTTCTGGAGCCACTTCTGCCTGCCTATGTGGGCTCTGGGTGTTCTGTATCTCTCCTACTTCTCTGCTGCCATTGGTAATTTCTTATACACCTCACTTTTTAGTAGAAGAGTGCATTTTGCTGGTTTTTAAAATTTTTTTCTCCTAAGCTGATTTGGTGTCATTCCTATGCTGCCATCTTAAACGCAAGTCTGTTTTCCCCCTTACAAACCACCCCAATGCTTCTATCTGCTTCTTTTGTGTATCCACCACCCATCCCCTGCTACCTTTGGTCCCTACTAATGCCACACTTGAATACTCCACATCTACAATGAACTATTCCCAACCCACTATAAATCTAATGACCCCACCACCTGGTTCTCAAACCCCTTAGTCACTTGTCTCCTCCCCTTCCCTGGCCCCCTTGTGACTATAGGAAACCTGTTACTTGTGGCCCCCTGTCTTACCATATTTCTCAGACAACAAATAACTAACTTTGCTAAGGTTGCTACCAATCAGGCTCTTGTGTGTCACCTAGCTCTGTCTAAACCTGTGATAAACTACAAGGACCTCACTCAATGTGATGACACTGCTCCATTATAAAAACAAAGGGGGAGCTGTCAGGCATAGTTATGGGGCCCAGTCCACTGGAGGCTAAAGTAGGCCTGAGCTGTTAGGTTCAGCTAAGGGTTACAGGTTGTAGTGGGCCTAGACCCTGATAATCGTGCCTTGGGACTGGTAGGAGTGGGACCACTCCCTCCCTTTGCCTGGGGCACATGGACACCCTGATAAGACTTAGGTTTTGGTTTTCCTATGGCCATGTGACCTTTTAATGCTCACCTGGAAGGTCCCTATATGTTAATGAGGTATCATCCAGCAGCCTTCACACAGACAATCCCCCTGCGACCCGTACACCATAACTTTTCCCACCACTACATGAACACTTATGAGCCCACTCCACCAACAAATAAATGAGCTGTCCTCTGACACAGTCTCCCGGTTGTTTCGTACCATCACAGTCACAGTCACTCAAGACCCTGCTGTACATTGCCAGGACAACCCTGGGAAGCCAATGTGAAGTGGCCCCAGGGCAACCAGGAGCCACACGCAATGTCACATCCAAATGCAAAACTGTGGCATCACAAAATCGTACCCTACACCACAAAGACCCATTGTGACATCAGTTTTCCACTACCATGTTACAACACTACACTGAGATATAACAAAGCTCCACTGTGACATAACAATATTCTAATGTGACATCACAAATCCACACTGTGATTTCACAATGCCCCACTCTGTCATCATAATGTCCCACTGTGACATCACAGAGCTGAACTGTAACATCATAATGTTCCCATGTGACATCACAATGCCCTGTTGTGACATCAAAAAGGCCCACTGGATTTTATAGAGCCCAACTGTGATATTCCATGTTCCACTCTGACAACACAATGACTCACTGTCTCATGATAATGCCTAGCTACGATATGATAAGATTCAGATATGACATAACAAAATCAACTTGTTCATCACAATGCCCCACTGTGACATCAAAATGCCCCACCATCACATTGTCTCACTGTGACATCACAGTGTCCCACTGTGATATAGCAATGCGCTACTCCGATATTGCAATACCCAATGCCACATCAATGTGCTCAGCTGTGATGTCACAATACCATATTGTGGCTTCACAAAGCCCCACTCTAATTTCACAGTGACACTCTGTGATATCACAAAACCCCATTATGACATCACAGAGCCCTACTGTGACATTACAGTGCCCTACTGTGTTATAATAATGCTCCCCTGTGATATCACAATACTCTAATCATCACAGAGATGAACTGTAACATCGTTATGTCCCAGTGTGACATCACAATATCCTATTGGGACATCAAAAAGCCCCTGAGATTTCATAATGGCTCACTGATATCAAAATGCTCAAATGTGACATCACAATCTCTCATTGTCTCAAGATAATGCCCAACTAAAACATCATAATGCTCTGATATGACATAAAAAAACAACTTGTCTAGCACAATGCCACATGTGACATCACATTTCACCACTGTGACATCACAGTGTCCCACTGTGATATAACATTGCTCCATGATAACATAACAATACCTAATGTCACATCACAATATTCTATTGCGATTTCACAAATCCCCACTGTGTTTCCACAATGCCAAACTGTGCTAACACAAAGCCCTACTGTAGTACCACAATGCCCCACTATGATATAGCAATGCTTCACTCTGAAATCACAGCACACTAATGTGACATCACAAAGCCCCACTGTGATTTCACAATGCCCCACTGTACTATAACAATGCTCCACCATGAAATCACAATGACTCACTGTTTCATGATAATGCCCAGCTATGACATCATAATGGTCCCATGTGACATAATAAACCAACTTGTTCATCACATTGTCCTATTTTGACATCACAATGCCCAACTGTGACATCACATTGTCCCACTTTGATATAATAATGCTCCATTGTGACATCACAATACATTATATATATCACATCACAATGGTCAACTGTGAAGTCACAATACGTATTGTGACATCACAAAGCCCCACTCCAATTTCACAATGACCCATCAGTACACCACATCATGGTAATGCCCAGCTGTGACATCACAAATGCCCCATATGACATAATACAACCATTTTTCATCACAATTCCTACTGTAACATAACAAGACCCCACTGTAATAGCACCATTATTTTCAGTGATATCACAATACCCTATAGTCACAACAGAAATCTCAACAGTAACATCACAATTACCCACCTTTCTCACCACAATAACCATGTATGTGAATCGAACACCTAACAGTCAAAACACAGTGACCAATTCACTGATCAAAATATCGCATACTGATATAACAAATGCATAATTTACTTCAGGAAGCCCCACTCTTTTTTTTAATTAGTTTATTAGTCAGTTCTGTATTCAGCAAATACAGTCAGTTTGGTACCATTATTAGGCTCATCCGTGACCTACCCCCTCCCCTTGGCCCCTCCTTGTTGAGGTATATGGGTCATGCATTGTGGAGTTAGCCCACAGTTATGGGTAAGATAAATGTCTCTGCATATCATGACCCAACATGTGACTCTGACATTCTTTCCGCCCCCTCTTCCGCAAAATTTCCCTGAGCCATGTTGGGTTCATTTTTGGTCTGCTTCAGTGATGAGGTGTTGGGGGCCTCTGAGGCTCTGGCTCTCTGATTTGGTAGGAGTTGATTTTTCTCTGTGCTGATCTCCTTCCCCCTTGTGCTGGTATCCGGTTCATCAGGAAAACAGCCCCCTTGCTTGTTTTTCTTAGCTTCAGCTGGGGCCCTTTTGAGGTATGATGGGGTGGCTCTCTCCTTAGGATCTACATCTATCTGAAAAAGAGAAGCAGATTCTCCAACGGAGAGTAAGTTAGCACCAGGACAAATGAGATAACCCTTACTTTTTTTTTTAATAGAGAATTTAATACGTGTAGGCCCTCTTGTAGCCCACAAATGATGGTAGCTTGATATTGGAGAGTGGGCTTATGTTTGGATATGGTTCTGACTTGTTTCCCAGCTCCAGCTATGGGTCCCATACCAGTGAGGGGATCAGTTAGCCAAATTGAGAGCAGTTGGTTCCTCACCATGGCTGTGTGCCACCACTGCACTTGTGTGGGCATCACAACAAGTTATTTGCTTCTAAGTAGGTTAGACCATGCGTTGCTTTGACAGATATTGGTCATTTTCCCCCAGTCGCCCATGTAGCACCTTCTGGCACTAGACGCGCTGACTGTCTGGGGACTGACTCTCTTCCAGCTTCCAGCCATGCCATTCAAATTTGCATGTCAATCACATAAGGTGTCTTCAGCAGTAGGGTCTTACCACTAACCTTTGGTGGGTCATCAAGTACTCTGACAGAAATCTATCTGTCTTTTAGGAAACCTTGTAGGTCTCTGTGATCAAAAGCTCATTGTGGATGATAGCCCCATGCTGGATCTTGGAGTTACAGGTCAGTGCCCACTAAGAAAATGAGGAAAAAGATAACTAATATACAGGAGTTAGAGATAAGAGAGAGAGAGACAGGGAGAGGGGAAGTGAGGGAGGGAAGATGTAGGAGATTAAGGTTAGTCTTAATCTTACACTCTCCAGTGTCTTGTGGTTCAGGTGTTCCCTGTAAGGGCCTGGTGAAGGATCAGCCATTTGGTCTGTCTTTTAGTAAGTAGAAGATTATGGTACCATTGCCATTTGGGTCTAGATTTGTGTTTCCCACCCCTATGATGCCCTCCCCTCCCTCCCCTTCCATCCTAGTGTCTAATCTAGGAGATGCTTGCTGGGTATGTAAGATAGCTTCAGTAGATTCAGGTTAGGTGCTGTAGATGAGTGACACTATGTGGCGATTTTTTTTCTGTGATTGGGTAAGTTCACTGAGAATGATCTGTTCCAGGTTCAACTATTTTTCCTCAAATTTCATTGTGTCATTTTTTCTTACTGCTGTATAGAATTCCATTGTGTAGATATACCACATCTTAGTTATCCATTCTTCTAGTGATGGACATCTGGGTTGATTCCAGCTCTTAGCTATTACAAATTGAGCCGCTATAAACATGGTTGAGCAATTGCTCAACCCCACTCTTAAATCACAGTGCTCCACTGTGATTGAACATAACCTCCCTGTGACATCACAATGACCCACTGTAATATAACAATGCTCCACTATGCCATCACAATACCCAATGTCACATTACAATGCTCAACTGTGACATCATAATACCCTATTGTGACATCATAAAGCCGCAGTCTGAATTAACAGTGCCACAGTGTGACACCACAAAGCCCAATTGTAACAAGATATTACTCCACTATGACATCACAATGTCCCCTATGATATAACAATGCTCCACTGTGACATAACAATACCCAATGTGACATCAGAGAGCCTCACTATGATTTCACTATCCCCAATTGTGATAACACAATGTTCCACTCTTCATCACAAAGTTCCTCTATGACATCACAGTTCCTCACTGTGATTTCACAGTGGTCTACTGGGACATCACAATGACACACTCTCTCATCACGTGTCTCTGTCACACATGATGTCACACATCACACATCACAATGCCATATTTTTACATAAAAAAGCACCACTGATATTTTACAGTGCCCCACTATGATATCAAAATGCTCCACAGTGATATCACTATGACTCACTGTTTCATGATAATGCAGTTATTCCATCACAATGCCCCCATATGACATATATTAAAACCAATTTGTTTGCCACATTGCCCACTGTGACATCCCAATGCCCAGCTGTGACATAACAATGTCCTATTGTGACATCACAATATCCTAATATGACACCACAAAGCCTCACTATGATTTCACAATGCCATACTGTGATATCACAATGCTCCACTATTGATCACAAAGCCACTTGGTGACATCATCATTAACCACAGGGATATCACAGTGGTCTACTTGATATCATGATGCCTCACTCTCTCATCATAATGTCCCACTGTGACATCACCAAGCTAAACTGTAACATCATAATGTTCCAGTATGACATCACAATGCCCAATTGTGACATCACAAAGCCCCACTGTGATTTCAAAATATCCCGTTGTGACATCACAATGACTCACTCTCTCATGATAAAACCCAGCTAATACAACACAATGCACCTATATGACATAACCAAACTAACTTGTTCATCAAAATTCACAACAGTAACATAGGAATGTCCCACTTTGACATCAAATTGCCGCATTGTGACATCACAGCACTCCACTGTGACATACAATACTCCACTGTCACATCCATCACAATGCTCAACTGTGACATCACAATACCATATTGTGAAAACACAAAACCCTTCTATGTTTTCACAATGTACCACTGTGACACCAAAAAGCCCATTGTGATAACACTGTGCCCCACTGTGACATCAAAATGCCCTAATGCACTATAACAATAATCCACTGCGATATCACAATTCCCTTATATGACATCACAAAGTCCAATTTTGATATCACAGTACCCCCCACTGTGACATCATAGTGCACAACTCTTATATAAGAGTGCTCTATTATGAGATCACATTACCCTAATATGACATCACAAAACCCCACTAGGATTTCACAATGCCCTACTGTGATATCACAATGTCTGCTGTTCATCACAAAGCCCCTCTGTGACTCACAGTAAACACTTGTGATATCAGAGTGGTCTACTGTGACATCACATTGCTTCACTCTTTCATCATAATGTCCCACTGTGACATCACTGAGCTGAACTGTAACATCATAATGTCCCAGTGGGACATCACAGTACCCTATTGGGACATCCCAAAGCCCCAATGTGAATTCACAATATGCCACTGTTACATCACAGTGACTCACTGTGTCATGATAACGAGCAGGTATGACATCAAAATGCTCCCATATAACATAAAACCAGCTTTCTCATCAAATGCCCCATTGTGACATAACAATACCCCAATGTGGCATCACATTGCCCCAATGTGACATCACAGTTTCCCACTGTGCTATAACAATTCTCCACTGTAATGTCACAATATCCAATGTTACATGACAATGCTGAGCTGTGATGTCACAGTATCCTATTGTGACATCACAAAGTCTCACTCTGAGTTTACAGTGCCCCACTGCCCCACGGTGACAAAAAAGCCCCATTGCGACATCACAGTGCCACATTCTGACATCACAATGACCCAGTGTGATATGACAATGCTCCATTGTGACATCACAATAACTTAATCTGACATCACAAAGGTCCACTGTGATTTTACAACGTCCCATTGTGATATTACAATGTTCTGTTTTTTATCACAACTTTCTCTATAACAACAAAATTCCCAACTGATATACCACACTTCAATACTGTTATGTCCCAATATTATTCTATGACATCACATTGCCCATCAGTCTCATCACAATGCCCAATTGTGACATCACAATGTCCCACTGTCTCATCACAGTGCCCCACTGTGATATCACAATATCCCACAGAGACATTACAAAGCCCAGATGTGATTTTACAAAGCCCCGCTCTGACATTAAAGTCCATGGTGACATCAAAATGCCTCACTGTGATATCACAAAGCCCCACTGTATCATCATTGT
Source organism: Dipus sagitta (assembly GCA_036346955.1). Classification (NCBI taxonomy): domain Eukaryota; kingdom Metazoa; phylum Chordata; class Mammalia; order Rodentia; family Dipodidae; genus Dipus; species Dipus sagitta. Next base: position 9,385,939 of record CM070791.1, on the reverse strand, counting down.
TGCCCACTGTGACATCAGAAAGCCCTATTGGGACATCACGATGCTACAATATAGCATCACAATGCCCCACTATGGTACGTCAATATTCCACTGTGACATTACAATATCTCACTTTCTCATCACAATGCACAACTGGGACATCACATTGACTCACAATCTCATTACAGTGCCCAGCTATAGTATCACAATGCTCCAATATGATATCATAATTTTCAACTTGTTCATCATTGTGCCCCACTCTGATACCATAATGCAACCCTCCCTCCTGTGATTTCACAATGCCCGACTTTGATTCCACAATGCATCACTGACATCACAAAGCCCAACTATTATATAACAATGCCCCACAGTGATATCACATTGCCCTACTGTGACATGACAATACCTTACTGTGATGTCACAACATCCCACTATAACATAACAGTATCCTACTCCATCAAAATGCCCACTATGTCACAATACACTAATGTGACATTACAAAACCCCACTAAATCACAATTCCCCACTGTGATATCAAAATGGTCCACTGTAACATCACAATGCCCCACTCCTCATCATAATGTCCAATGGTCACATCACAGACCCCCACTGTGACAACACAATGCCACACTGTGATATCAAAATGTTCCATGTGACATCTCAGTACCCTGCTGCCACATCATAATGTCCAATTGTGACATCCAATGACTCACTGTCCCATAACAATGTCCAGCTATGACATCACAATGCTCCAGTGTGATATAATAATACCCAATTTGTTTGTCACAATGCCCATTATGATATCACAATGAATCACTGTCTCATTCTAATCCTCAACTGTGACATCACAATAACCTGTTGTGACATCACAATGCCTATGATTCCTCAAAGCCCCATTGTGACATCACAGTGTCCAACTGTGGCAGCACATTGCCCCATTTGGTATAACAATGCTCCACTGTAACATCACAATACCACCCCACTGTCATATCACAATGATCCACAGTGGCATCACTAAGCCCCACCATCACATCACAATTTTACAGCATAACATCACAATCCCCAAGTGTTATATCACAATTCCAAACTGTAATATTGTAATACCACACTGTGACCTCACAAAGCACCAGTGTGATTTCACAATTCCCTGCTGTGATATCACAATGCTCCACTGTGGTAGTTTGAATATATGGCCCCCAATATAGTTAAGGTTTAATTAGTTTGTAGTTTGCATCCACAGCCATCTAGCTGGAGGTGGTGTCACTCGGTGGATTTTTGGGTCCAGTCCTAAGGTGTGGTGGGTTTGAGATTCCAATCTAAAGATATGCAAAGTGACTAGCTGGAGTTTATGAAGTATGCTGTGCGGCTTTTGGCTTGGGGCTTCTCTCTCTGTGTTTGGTCCTGTGAAAACAGGTCTGCTTCTTCTGCTATTATGGAACTTCCCCTGGGTTTGTAAGCATCAATAACTCTCTTCCTACATAACTGTGCCAGGTCTGGAAGTTCATCTCAGTGAACATGGAGCTGTCTGCTACAATAGCAGGTACCAGGAGTGGGGTGAGATGAACCTGACCATGTGGGTTTTAGTCTTTTGGAAGCTTTGTTTTGGAGGAATGGGGATGGACTTGGACCTTGCAAGTGAAGACAACTTTAGAGTGATAAGCCAAGTTTTATGGGCTATTCTGATGAGAGTTTGATAATGCTAAGTTCATACAGTATTGAACTTCTAGGCTTGGCTTATGAGCTTCCTAAGGGGAAAGAAAGACTGCAGAGGACTCTGTTGGAACTGAGCTACTCACATAAGTGCTGGATGTGTTCTGCTGGCCAGGCCCAGAGATTTTGATAAAGGTTAAATTTGTAATTGGCTGATGTGCTTGGATAAAGATATTAGACTGAGAGACTTACGATTTTAAGTTAGAAAATCTCAAGCAAGTTAAAATTAGAGGCACTGAGACTGGTTTTAGGCTACTAAAACTGCTATTGTCAACACATTAACAATCTTAAGAAAGATGATCCAACTACTTTACATTAAAATGATAGCAAAGATGCCTGAGGAAAGACTATTAGAACTGTAAACTCTTTTGGAAAGAGTTGACTGGAGAAAAAGCCTGCTTTTCAAGGTTATGATTTATTTCATCCTTGAATTAAGAATATGGCTATGGGCTGGAGAGATGGCTTAGTGGTTAAGCACTTGCCTGTGAAGCCTAAGGACCATGGTTCGAGGCTCGATTCCCCAGGACCTACATTAGCCAGATGCACAAGGGGGCACACACGTCTGGAGTTCGTTTGCAGTGGCTGGAGGCCCTGGGGCACCCATTAATTCTCTCTCTCTCTGCCTCTTTCTCTTTCTCTGTCACTCTCAAATAAATAAATAAAAGTGATTTAAATATTTTTTAAAAAGAATATGGCTATGTCTTGCACACCTGGTATTAGTTTAGGAAGCATGAAAAAAATGCATGAAGTGGTCAGGAATAATACATGGTTCCAGGAGGCACTGGCGAGATGCGGCACAAGGCAGAGCATGGTGCTCTGATATGCTGAAAGAGCCTTTAGAAGATGGAGCATGCTTTTCATGGAGACCTGAAGATGTTTTGTATATGCCAGGACTGCAAGGGCTACCATGGAGCACACTGCTGGCCTGTGATGGAAGTATTCCCTGACTACTCTGCCCACCTGAAGGGGTGAAATTGGAAAACTTGGAGATAGTTAGTCCCTGGTTATATTAACTTGAACTGCAGAAGTTTGATGATTTCTTGATGGTTGCTGAATTTGCATTGTTCTATTCTCTCCTTGGTATGCCTTATACCAGTTGAAAATGTTTACTCTGCCTTTATATGTTGAAATTTTTTAACTTGTTTGATTTTACGGAACTCACCATCTTAAGTTGTTAAAGACCTTGGAAAACAGTATTTAGATTTCATTACCATTACTTTAAATGTTTCCATTTCACTTCTTCCTTGTTGCCTTGACAGCAACCAAGCAGAATCTCCAACAAGCCTGCACTGACTCTCAGGTAGGTGTATGGAGTGGTTCCTCTCCTGTCAGCAATGTTTCTCAAAGAACCTGCTATTCACTGCCCAGTGCCATGACAACCTACACTATCCTCAATGACAGATAAAATTCAGTTACCAAAGTGTATAGGTTTCCCTTTCCTTTTGATTGAAATACCTTGAAAAGTATGCATAGATTTAGATTTCTACAGAAAATATTTTGTAAGTCACCAGATTAGATTCTTACATAATTACTGACAAGAAATGTTTGTGGGTTTTCATGCAATTGTATGAGCATTAAGATTTAACTTCTGTGCTGGAGAGATGAGGCACTTGTCTGCAAAGTCTAAGGACCCAGATTCCATTCCCCACTACCCACATAATCCAGACGCACAAAGTGGTACATGTGTCGGGAGTTTGCTTGCAGTGGCTAGAGGCCTAGATGTGCCCATTCTCTCTCTCTCTCTCTCTCTCTCTCTCTCTCTCTCTCTCTCTCTCTCAAATAAATAAATAAAATATTTTCCAAAAAAGGTTTAACTTCCTCACCACTAGAATGTCTTGGGACTGTTAGCAAAAAAAAGGGCATTTAAAAAGGAAAGCTGAACATTTTACTGAAAGAATAATGAAACATTATTGTTTTAGCAGTTTTAATTAAGTAATGCAAAGGTGAATTTGGTTAAACATATTATAAAAATTCAAGCAAAATTAAAAATTTAACCAATTTCAGCTTTTCTTCAAATGTAACCAGTGGTTGTTTTGCTCAAATTCCCCTGTAGCTAAATTGGTGAGAACACAGACAACAGACAGTGAAGTATTCTCCTCACCACGATAGAGGCTTTTCTCACTTTCCGCACTGCATGGCCATTACATGAAAACTCCCAGAACAATGAACAATTCAGTCATGCTCGATATTTTTGTCTTCAATGAAAAGTGATATATTGCCCTGTTTTCCTTTTGACAAAACGTGAGCTGAACAGAAGACATGATAAAAGGAGTCAGAGTAGCCCCCACACAAGTCAACTGTGTGTACACTTTGATTACTTAAAGCCCACCACTCACCTTAATGGAAAGATATGGTAACAAGCAATTTGCTTCTTCTTCACTAATGATACTGATTACTAGTCAGTTTAAGGGAGGGTGGGTCCAAGTTAGAGGCTTACAATCCAGTGCAGTTATGGAAACAAGAACCATGCCCTAGACTGGAACTCGGAGCTTCCATCTGAGGTGCCAGGACAAATAGGCACATAGGACCTGTGAGTCTGTCTGAAGCTCTGGACATGCACCTCCCAGGTGAAGTTACCTCCTTCATGCATTCTGAGGTAGACATGACTTGTTGAATACTAAAAGCCATTGCTATAGGTTGGCTGATCTAGTATAAAAACATCCTTGATAGTGCCCATTCATGAAATTGAGTCAAAAGCCCTGAGTCAGCCAAGAGGTAAATATGGGAAATATTCTAGTCCAAAGCATAGAGGAGTGGTAAGCATTTTTAACCTCTATTACTAAAACAACCCTATTATTAGTCAATAAAATTATCTGTCTGAGTGAGGGTTATTTACAGATCTCTATTTCATGACATCAATTTCTGAGCTCCATCATGCCTACTGTGGGGTTCATGAATTCATTGCTAAAGCCACCCCACTACCTCTCCACACACATCAGTTTACAAGATAGGCTAAATGCTGTTTATTGGAATCAAAATGCTTACCAGTTTTAGTAATTTAGATCTACCTAGGAGAATTAAAGGAGATCAAATATTTCCTTCTCTTGGGCCAAGCAGTAGCAGACTGAGGTCTTAAGGAAAGTTAGCACTTTTATTCTAGTCCAAGAAGATGCTGGTGGTTGTGTATAAGGACCCTGAAGGTGAGCAGGTTCTTCACAATTTATGTTCTACAGCAAGAGGTAAAAGGCTAAGATATGCTTGTTCCCTCTGGTGGGGAAAATCGGGAATTTCCAAATACACAAAAGATGTGTTCATAGAAATAAAAAAGATCCAAAATGCAGCAGTTTAAATATTTACTTAACCTAGATTTGTGCCTTGACACTGCACGACAGACATAGCATGTGTGCATGCTTGGAAAACAAGTTTGCCCTTGATAACAGAGCTGCAGTTCTTTTCTCCAAGTCACCAAGCATCTGCTCTCTTTCATGCTGGGTCAACCTGGTTCGTACTAGCTTACCCACAGCTCCTGATGCCAACCCTTTCACACCTTTGATTACACCAGGACCTGGGATGTACTGTGCAAGGCTCCTGGAAGCCTTTCCTCAGGTAAACAAAATCAGAAGAGCGTCATGTGTCTAAAAAGGAGTATTTACAATTTTAAGTGAAAAGCACTCTATTTATATATGATGTATTATTATGAGTTTTATTGTTATGAGGAATTGTGTTTTTTTATGTTAAATGTGGTCTGCATCATTTTATTCCAGTGGTTGCCTTTAATTAATGACTAGTAGATTTCTGTCACCTTGACAAAGTACCTGAGAAAATCAATGTAAAGGGAAGAATTTTTTCACTAGTTGGAATTTCTAGGCAAACACTCTACCTTAAGATCTATCCCCACTGAGATTTACTTTTGCTCATGGTTTCAGAGGACTCAACCCACAGTTGGTTGGGGCTGCGGTCCTGGGGCCTGTGGTGAGGGAGAAAGAGCATCATGGTTACGATGGTTAGCAAAGCTTCTTGTCTGCTGGTGGCTAGTAAAAGGAGGCAGAGGGGCCAGAGTCTCACTATCCCCTTCAAAGACAATCCTCCACTGCCCAGCCTTCCTCCACCAGGTCATACCTCTGCAAGTTCCACCACCTCCCCGAGGTCTGAGACAGTGGAAGATACCTTAGATCCAAAGCAATGTCCTTAACATTAAAAAGGTCTTAAATGTAATCCATCTTGCAAAACTTCTCAAACTCTTCATTGTGTTACATGATCATCTAGCATAAAAATTGGTTCATATACTGCCTTACACATACTTGACATAAATTAACATTTGGTTTCTGAGTAGACTAATCAACCAATAAATGTTAATGTTCTTTTGGTTCCTCTTTTGTTTTTGGTTTTGTTTTGAGTCATAATCTAACTCTGAGCCCAAGCTGACCTGCCACTCACTCTATAGCACAGGTTGGCCTCAAATTCAAGGCATTCCATTTGCTCAGCCTCCTCAGTGCTAAGACTAAAGGCGTACACCACTGTGCCTGGATTGAGCTGTCTGTTCTAGAATCTTTTCCTCTTCTGATAAAATTTCAGAATTTTCCTTTTGTATGTTTCAACAGAGAAACGATAACATTGAATGACAATAAATAGCAGTTTAGTACAGTTTTATTTCAAAAACTTACTCAATGATGGCTTTATAGTGTAACTCAGTTGAAGGCAATGGAATTAACATTTTTGCCTTAAAAATACATCCCCCAAGTTAAACAAATAGATTCACATAGCTCTTCATAGCTCTTCATATAGCTCTATCAAGAGGTTGTGCACCACCTCCAAACAATGCTTTAAAGAATCCCCTGTTCAAATTGAGTTTTGTTTTTTTCTTCCTTCTGGTGAGCTTTAAGGCTCCTTTATATGTTCTGGACCCAAGATTTTATTAGAAAAATACTTTCCCAACATTTTAATTTGGTCTGCAGCTGGCCTTGACTTCTTATATGGTTTTTGAAGATCAGAAGTTTTACACTTTGCTGAAGTTACCAATTTACAAATTCTTTTACAGGTGATGCTTTTGGTTATATAGCTAAGAAACCTGTGTCAAACCCAAGGAACAAAGACTCTTCTGTTTCCTTGTAGAAGTTTTCTAATTTGGGAGTTTATATGAAGGACTCAGCAGGAATCATGAGAGAAGCTCATCTTTTTTCTTTTTCTCCTCAATATCCAATAGTTCTGGAATCAATTTGTAGGGAGTTCTTTCTTCACTGCATTGTCTTGTTCAAACCCAGCTGTTCATATGCATGCAGAGTCACCTCTAATGACTTCACTGTTCACCTTATATTAACACCATATCTTGATACCACAACCTTACAATAATTCTTTAAAAAGTTAAGATAGTTTATTTTTTCTCTTTTCAGAGTTATTTTGTCATTTTAATGCCCTCTAATTTACATATGCATTTTAGAAGAAACCTGTCAAGTCTTACAAAAATACTACCTTAATTCCGAAATGATTGCCTTAAATTTAGAGAATTCTGAGTTTTCTAATCCATGAACAAAGTCCATCTGTATGTGAGTTTAAAAGTTTTTTCATCTATATATTAGATATGCAGTGTAGAGGTCTTTACTTTTAAAAATCAGTTATATTGAAAATATTCTTCATTTTGTTGCTACTACAAATACAATTGCTTTTAAAATATAAATTTTCATATGTTTATTACTAGCACATAGATATAGAAATACTTTGTGTGTTGATTACATATCCTGTACTGTGTGTAGCTCATTCTAGTGGACTTTGGGATAGATTTCATTAAGATTTCCTATACATAGATGATCACATAATTTATGAATAAAGGCAATTTTACTTTGCTCTTTTCAATAGAGACTTTTTTAATGCATTAATAAGAAAAGTAAATTAAACACTGAATATGACATTGAACTCTATGTTAGGAGTGCAGTATTTCACTGCTAATGTTAAATGTGTGCTTTATATATATAATTCTCTAAATTTTCTTCTATTCTTTGTTTGCTTGGATTTTTAAAATAAAGAATGGGTATTGAATTTTGTCAATTGCTTTTCATTTTCCTTAGTTTCTCAGGACCATGCATTCCACTGAATTTCAGATGTTAGGTTAACTCTGCTTCCTTGAGACCACCTTTCTTTGAGATAATGAGTTATCCTTTTGACATGTTGCTGAACTCAATTTGCTAACTATTGTTGTATTTATATTTGTAACACTGATGCCTATGTGCCTGTCTATGAGTATGTGCATGAGTGTGCATGTGTGAGAGCAGGTGAATGTGCGTGTGTGGAGTGAGAAGACAGCTCTGAGTGTTGGTCCCTGCCTGCCCCCTTGTGTTGAGCAGGGTCTCTGGTTATTTACTACCATGGCCCCAGGCTGGCTGGCCTGGGAGCTTTCTCTGGTCTCTCTGCCTCCCATGTCCTGTAGGCTGCAGGGATCACAGAGGCTTGCACTTCTGCATACACCTTCATGTGGGTTCTAGGGATCTCAATTGAGGTACTCATGCTTCATTCAGAGCCATCTCCCCAGCCCTGGTTTTCTTTTCTAGTTTTGGTATCTGGGTGATGCTTAAACAATTGGTATATAGAAGTAACCACTTTCAACAGCCCCTCTGTGCTAATTATGGCTTGGTTTCTATTTCTTGGTTAATGTCCTCATTAGGGGGCAAGTTTTTCTGCCTTACCTACCTGGCCATGTGGCTGAATGACAGAGTTGTGACTTTTTTGTCATGTTAGGCACTGAATATTTTTAATTTACTTTCTAAAATTTCTTTTTTGTTTTAAGTTTTCATTTCTTCTTTCTTTGTTTTGAGACAGGGTCATACTATGTAATCCAGGCTGGCCTTAACCTTCCCAGCCTTTTGCTATACCTCTCATATGTCAGCATGTGTTGCCACACCCAGTTTCTTCATATCCCTTGAGCTTCAGTCTGGTTACTGGGGAAACTGCTTCTGGGTTTTCTTTTAAGATTTGTTAAGCAGGTCAGGAGGTGAGAAAGCATGATAGCCAAAGGCAACAGGTCCTGACCCCAGAGGCCAGTTTTTACATGTTAAGGAAAATGGTCTGTACAGATATTACTAAATATCTTGTCTTGGGAAAATGGTACTAGATTATTTGGATGGGTTGTAAACAGAAGCTTCATTTTTAGAGAAAGAATGGCAGAGGCAGCTGTGGCACAGAGGAAGGAAGGGTGTAGTTAAGGAAAAAGAGTGGAAGGTGTGTGGCTGCAAGTGGAGGAATGACAATGGCCACAAGGAGCTGAAGAGGAGAGGGGCAGGTTTTCTCCAGAGCCTTCGTAGGTAGTGAGGCCCTGCCAGCACCTCAACTTATGTTGTGTCACCCTGATTTCTGGATGATGTTTAGAATTTTGAATAGATAAATTAAGATCTTTTACTAGTGTAATAAAACACTAAAAGGAAACTCTGAGTTTTACCCTTCCTATAAAAAGAAAAATTTTACTTATGTACCTTAGGGAGCTTTAAGAACAATTTTCACTCAACAATGAATGGGAATTTAAATCTAAGATATCACTAATAGTTCTGTTGTGCCTTCAAGGTTTATAACAGTACCATTTGGAACTGAGTTTCGAGGAGAGCAAAGCTTACTGAAATAACACATCCAACACACTCATCTTGCTAAGCACTGAGTGTACCATCTCCTCTAACCTTTGCCATGCTCTAAGATATGTAGTGTTTTTCTCCTAGTTTAACATGATGAAGCTCAGAAGCATGACCAAGTAGCAAGGGCGACTCTAAGCCTCAGGTTCTGAAAGTGACAAGCCACAGGCTGAAACGTACAAATGAGCACACTTGGACTGGTTCATTGTAAACATTTTTACTACAGCATCCCTGTGGAAAGCAATCAGCCACTAGCTCAATCTTTCAGGAACACATTTTATAGCTGGCGAGAATAAACTGATTATTTCTACTAGATATGTAAGCATGAAGACACTCAAGTACTAAAAAGATAATCTCAAAGTTTGTGCTTTGAATGCGTAACAAAAATGTCTTGAACTGTTCCACATCAGTGCATGTGTACATTTCTGTGAGTTAAATGGACAGACAGCATGAGAGCCCTTATTTAACCTCTATAGAAATTCTAGTATTTTGGGCATTTACATGATAATTTTCACAGATCTCTTGACTATGAGTAAATCTCTGGATTTCTGTAGGTGAAACAAGAAATAATGCTTGTCCACTGTTGGTGAGGCAGAAAGCCCTGGCTCTCTGCATGTTGGTAAGGGGAAAGTAATACTCATCCAACAGAGGTCTTAAACGTGGCAAACTGAAGGGAAGAAATAAAACTTGTTATTAATGAACATGGTAGGTTTTAGTTCTAAACAAGATATTTGAAGAAATTAAAAAACTGCTGGTATAATGACATACATGTATGAAGATATTATGATAAAACCCATTACTTTGTATGCTGCCCTGGAAAGGGAATACAAAAAGAGGCAGGGGCTCTTCACCCTTATCATTTAGTTTATATACATGAATGTGATAGAAAATAAATCCTATTCCTCATGTACTTGTTTACAACAAGGAAGTGAAAATAAATTCAACAAGTATGAGACTAAGAACAAGCACTAGTTTCAAAATGAATTTTCCATGTGATCTGAGGCAAGTAAAAGAAAAGTCACACCTCACATCTCATTTTTACCTGAAAGTCATCAGCACAGAAACACTCAAGACAGACTGTAGCTCAATGTTACAATATCTCCATAAAGCACAAACGAGGTCTCAGTAATGTTCTGCTTATAATTACAGTTCTGAGCTGGCAGTGAGATTACTTTTGCTTGCTTTTCAGAACATATCTCTGCATACTGGTTCTCACTAATTTCCCAAGAAGAGGACGGGGACACAGCAGGCCACCGTTTTTTTGTTTTTGTTTTTGTTTTTTTTGTTGTTGTTGTTTTGTTTTTTGTTTTTTGTTTTTTTCAATTTATCCTTCTCGTCTTTTTCACCAGGAACATTGTGTTCTTTCCAGGGTTCATATGCAGGTGGCACGAGGCAGCCTGTGGCATCTACAAATGCAATCCTCAAGATTACACCTTTTAACCTCAATATAGTACCTAGAATATAGAAGCTTAGTTCATACGTGTAATTTTTAACGCACAGAGTAAATCCACTTATTCTGATACCAACAATAAACCACGAACACAAATATGCTGCATGCATTACAGTGAAACTGGGTGCCGCTTCATTAGTAAGATCCAAAAGCCAAAATAGTCAAAGATTTATGAGACACATCCAAACAGAAAAATGTCAGTGTCAGTACTGATAATTCATAACTTAATTAAGCAAGGAAGTTTGCATACATCATGTGACATATTGGGCATCTGGGATGTTTCCTCTCACATGCAGAGTAGAGCTATGCTGTCCCCTCAGTCAGCACTGGCACATGTGGCTGCCAATCATTAGCATGTGCCCTGGCCTCTGTCTGAGCTGTGATGGACAGGCACAATGTGCCAAGAGTGAGACATGTTCCGGACTCGATGTTGGCGCAAAAAATGAAAGACAAGAGTTGAATGTTTCACTTAATAATTAAAGGCTGAAATGATCATATTATAATTAAGTTTCAGGACTTGAATGTAGCTCAGTGGTACAGTGCTTGCCTAAAATTAATTTCACCAATTTATTTTTTAACATGGAACTATAAACTTTAAAAATATGTGCCTTGTCTTACATTTTTACCAGGCAACACTCATGGAGAAAAGCAATGTATCTCCAAAATGTATCTGGGGCTGGGTTTGGTGGTGCACATCTTTAATCCCAGCACTTGGAAAGTAGAGGTAGGAGTTCGAGGACAGCCTGAGATTACATAGTAAATTCCAGGTCAGCCTGAGCTAGAGTGAAACTCTACCTCGAAAACCAAAAAAAAAAAAAAAAAAAAAAGTATTTGCAAAAACTATTTCTAAAGCTGTTATTTCTCTTCAAACTCTCCCAATAAATGTTCAAAGCACTCAAGAAATTATATTATGCAATTTATAGTTTTTACTTCTTTTTTGTTTATTTTTATTTATTTATTTGAGAGCAACAGACAGAGAAAGAGGCAGAGAGAGAGAAAGAGAGAATGGGCACGCCAGGGCTTCCAGCCACTGCAAACGAATTCCAGACGTGTGCGCCCCCTTGTGCATCTGGCTAACGTGGGTCCTGGGGAATTGAGCCTTGAACCAGGGTCCTTAGGCTTCACAGGCAAGTGCTTAACTGCTAAGCCATCTCTCCAGCCCTAGTTTTTACTTCTTAAATTTATTTATTTATGAGACAGAATGGACACTTCTAACTAGTACTTATACTAAAAATGCCTTAAATTCCACTGGCCAGCATGATTTATTTTTATTTCCATAAATGTTTCTGTTATTTGTTAATAGGAAATGAGATTAGTAGAACAAATTACAATGTAACCTGCTTATTTTAACAATCAGTGTGTAATGTTTACTTAGTGAATAAACCAGTGATTTCTAATGTAACAATAGTTCAGAAATAAACATTAAAATTATATATACATATGTGTGTGTGTGTGTGTGCACCTTCCCTCTTGTGGAAATACCCCTCAGCCAATCCCCTCTCTGCTCCCAATCACTCCATCTGCTTGCAGAGACAGACTCGGAAGTAGCAGATGCAGAGGGCTCCAGAGCTTTAAGCAGGGGCAGCAACTCACGTCCTGGAAAGAAGGAGGTAATATCAGTTATTAGCCAGGCCACAGCCTCACACCTTTAAACTCAGTAGTATGCAGGCTGAGGCTGGGGAAGCACTGTTTGAGCCAAGCCTGGGTGACAGAGTGAGTTATAGGACAGCTTGGGGTAAAATGACACCCTATCTAAACAAACAAACAAACAAAAAACTTATATGAAAGGCAACTGCCAAGTCAGGCAAAAGTGAGTACTGGCCAAGACCAGGGATGATGGATAGGGGAAAACAGAGCTAGACCAGGCAAGGGAGAAGGATGGGCTAAGCCAGGCAAAACGAAGGCAAGTTAGGCCTGGCAAAGGAGGGAGCAAAGGAACAGGAAAGGCCAGGCCCAGTCAGTGTGAACACCAGGCCAGGCCAGGCCACAGGAAGGAAAGCAGGGACCAGGCAAGAAGGACAGCAAAGGGCATCAGGCAAGCTCCAGCCAGCAAAGAACAGGAAATATGGAGTGCCAGGCAAGGTTAGTCTAGGACCAGAGAATGTGAGACCAGGACAGGTGAAATTCAACAAGAGGGGGGAAAGCAATGCAGTACATGGCAAGGGAGAAGAGAAGGCCAAACAAGAACAGGCAGGGAGGAAGGTAGGCAAGAAGCTAGACAAGAAAGGTGAGAATTAAAACACAGGCCAAAACAAGCAAGGCCAAGGGGAAGGCAAGGGAGAATCCAGGCCAGGACAGGGGGAACCAAGGCTAAGCCAAGCCAAAATGAAGGCAAGGTCAGATGGAAGGAGGCCTGAGGAAGACAGGAGGAAGGCATGGTCAGACAAGGGAGAAGGGTGGGCAAGTGTAAAAATGAAGGGACAGGAAAGCAGACCAGAAGAGAAAAGGAAGTGCAGAAGGCAAATTCATTCAGGAGAAGACAAGACCACACTGGAGACAAGGCACAGAAACAGAGGTCCTGAGACCATGCAATGTGGAAGGCAAAGAGAATCAGGTCAGACAGAAGGCAGGGCAACACAGGCCCAAGAGAGAGTAAGAGGAGAGGGCAGGCCAGGGCTGGGGAAGACAAGACAAGGCCAAGCAAGGGGAAGGCATGGCCAGGCAAGGAAGGCAAGGTCAGGCCAGGATGAATGTCAGTACAGGGAGAAAGCATGGCTAGGTAGGCAAAAGGGAAGGAAAGCCAAGACAGGCCAGGCCAGGAGCCAGTCAAGTGCAGGAGAAGGGTATGGTAACACAAGGTCACCAAGGCAAAGGGAAAACAAAGCCATGTTTGGAGTGGGGGGAGGGGTGGTTGAAAAGCTAGGATAAGTAAGAGGTAAGGACAAGGGGCACCTCAAAGTAGGGAACGACAGGAGGAAGCCAAGTCTGGGCAAGGATAGAGGTAAGACAAGACCAGGCAAGGTGTAAGGCTAAGGGATTGAAGGGAAGGATAGCAAGGCAAGGCCTAATGGAAGGCCAGGCCAAGCAAGGGGCAACACAAGGACTGGAAAGGTGAAAGGCAGGCAGGTGAATGAAGACAGGCACAAGGCACATTCAGGGGAAAGCAAGGAGGCTAATTAAGGGAAGATGAGGACCAGGCAAGGTCAGGGGAAGGTGTGGTCAGGCAAGGTGGAGTTCACAGCAAAGGAGAAAATAAGGCCAGGGAATTCCAGGGTGAAGACTCAAGAGCAGGCAAGGCAGATGGCAAACCAGCACAGGCAATGGAGAATGCCAGGACAGGACAGACAAAAGGGAAGATGATAAGGAAGGCAAGGCAGAGCAGGCAGAAGGCAACAATGCAGGCCTGGACAGGTCATGCACAATAGATTGTGATTTAGGGCCAGGTACAGTTCAAGGCAAGGGAGACAGAAAGGCCAAGAGAGACAATAGGAGATGTGAAGGCCAAACCAGAGCAGGCCTGGGGTAAGGCATGGTCAGGCAAGCTGAGAAGGAATGTATGTTCAAATTTGGCCAGGGCAACCCATGCTGAAGCAAGGGAGATCACAGAGTTCAAATGGATCAAAGAGCTTAATGTAAGACCTGAATCCCATAAACATACATAAGAAAAGGTAGTGAAAATACTTCCACATGCAATTGTACAGAAGGACTTCCTGAATAAGACCCCAGTTCCCCAGGAAAGAAGACAACAGACAAATAGGACCTCATGCGAATTAAAAGCTGTTTTACAACTAAGGAACCCTCATGTAAGTTCATAGGCAGCATGCAGCCCATTTGATATTTACCTCACTGCCTGGCCTGCCTGTCTGTGCTGTGAGAGAAGGGACAGCAGAGCTGCTCACACTCTCCAGCCACATTCCTTAACTCTGGCCACTAAGCAGGCCACTCACGGCCCAGTCAATTGCTCCCCTGCTCCCTACTTGTGTCCATTTAGTCCCTGGGACACAACACTGGCCCAAATACACTCATGTTTGGAATCAGTAATTTTGGCACTGACCTCACTCCATGCCTGCAATCCTGTGCCACCCTTAGTAGGGACACTGGAGCTGACTGTGATCACAAGCCCAGGATACTGACAATGTGACCCAGGGACCAGGTTAGTGTGCCACACCCATGATGCACAATATCAGTCTCATGTGTACAACCCTAACTTGTGCAAACTGAGACAGGGGATCAGGCCTATAAGGCACTGACTTCATTTTCTAGTCTGCGCAAGAGCTCTGCCCTATGTAGTGAATCCAAAACCAGTCACTTTCCCTAGTCTGGACCTGCATGGGGACTTCATATTTAAAAAACAAAAGTCTGTTCAAGTTCCAGTATGCCCATCCTAGACATGTGGACTGACCACCAGCCCACATTCACCTGAATCAAGACACACCAAGCCATGCAGTGTGGGCTCTGCACGAGTTGTTGTTACTGCATTATCAGCAAGACAAGGAACTATCTGCAGATGGGCAATCCCCAGTGCAAAACAAATAACACAAGAAACCAAAGCAAGATATACCCAAGAATGCCTAGTCCCATAGTGAAACACTCCAATGAAACCTAGTTAGATGGGCTGGCAAAGTGGCTTAGCAGTTAAGACACTTGTCTGTGAAACCTAAGGACCCAGCTTCAATTCACTAGGACACATGTACACCAAAAGGACAAAGTGGCGTATGCTTCTAGAGTACATTTCCAGGGACTGGAGGCCCTGGTGTGCCCATTCTCCATCCCCCCATTCAAAAAAGTAAAAAAAAAAAAATTAATAACTACTTAGAAAAAATGCCAAAATATTAAAAGGGGCAATTACCATAAGCATACTTACCAAGTTTAATGAATCCATGAATAGATGGATGAATGAAATGAAAGAGAAACAGCAAACACACCTTAACAGACAGCTGAAAAAAATGAAGCAGGATGAAGAAGACCTGAATAGAAGACAATAAAATGGATGAGTATAAAGGAAAAGAAATTAATGAATGGAAAAAAAATGAACTCACAAAGGACATGATCACATGCAGCAATGAATTTGAAGTAAAATTATGAAAGTCAAACCAATAAATGAAATGGAATTAAAAACGAAACTGATATATTGAAGGAAAAACTTAAAATGATGCTGGGCGTGGTGACTCACACATTTAAACCCAACACTCAAGAGGCAGAGGTAGGAGGACTGCCATGAGTTTGGGGCCACCCTGAGATTACATAGTTAATTGCAGATAGCCTGCCTTAGGGCAAGAATCTACCTAAAAGAAGAAAGAAAGAAAGAAAGAAAGAAAGAAAGAAAGAAAGAAAGAAAGAAAGAAAGAAAGAAAGTAATCTAAAAGGCTTCCAGGTATCTATAAATGTGGAGATGATGCAGAAAATGAGGAACCCTCATACACTGTTGGTAGGAGTGCAAACTTCTTCAGAAACTAGGAAAACCTGTATGGATGTTCATAAAAATCAAAATATATCTCCTGTTTTACCTAGTTATATAACTTTTGGACAAATAGGCAAAATACTGTTTCCCATAGAGACACCTGTTTGGCCATGTTTGTTGCTACTCTAGTCAAAAGCTAGGAAATAGAATCAGCCCAGATGCCCATCAGCTGTTGATTAGATAATGAAGATGTGGTCCATGTATACCATAGAGTTTTACTCAGTGGTAAGAAAAAAGAAATTATGATATTGGCAATAAAATAGAAGGATCTTGAAAAAGTTCTACTGAGTGAGATTACATAGGCATAGAAAGAAATATGTCCCATGTTCTTGCTCTTATGCATATCCTAACATGGAATAGTTTGGTGTATTTAGAAGTTGTAGTAAGCTTCAGTAGTACTGATGAGGAAGCTAGAGTAAAGTTTCTAAAGAGAAAAAAAGGAGGGATCAGAGGAGGGTATAACTAGGGAGGCAATTAAAAGGACAGAATACAAAGGGTTGGGTGAACATGGAGGAGAATGGGTAAAGGAGGGAAGGAGGAGAACTCTACAAAACTAATGATGGCACCTTTCTCACATAATCAAAAGAATGCTCTTAAAAAAAGGGATAGTTTGGGCACAAGTACCTAAAACCACAGGCTCTTTCTGGTAAATACCAGTGCCAAAATAGGGTTACTCAACACAAAGAACTATAGGTCAGAGAGGCCCATGAGATCACAAAATTAATAGAGACCATGGCAAAAGCACTTGGGTTACCCACCAGAAAGGCCTATTGCTTAAGACACCATAGCCTATATTTACATGAACTGAATGGATAAAAGTCACTAAATAGTGTGAACCAGTAATTAATCCTATAAACTACAAAATCATCTAGCTAAGGCAAAATGTATACACTAGAGTAGCATTGGCACACAGGCTATGTGGGTAATCAACTGCTCTCTGACTGGATATGAGGCAAGATCAGTGGAAGGGAATTCATACTTGAATTGAGAGTCAAGTCAGAGCCTATAGCTTGGAAAGTCAGACACCATAGAGGGATGCTCCCAGTGTACTTGGCTAAAAGGAGAAGTGATGTCCATAAAAGTCTCCAAAATGCCTACACTTATACCCTATGATCCATTCTTCTCTCAAACTGAGCTTTTTACAGATGGCAGCAAATAAAAGGGAAAACCAGGACTTATTAGTGTGACAAGAAAAGAAAGCCAATTACTTAGCAAAAGATGAGTCATCTCTATCACATCTTCCAGGGCCCAGGAAACATTACAGAGGAAGTGTTGGAAGAAGTATGAGTGCTGTTCCCAAGAGCCTCCTACAGGGACATGGGAGTAGATGGTCAGGATTCTCAATACTCATCAACACAGGAAATCAGGGCCTGCTGAGAGTTTAACAATAAAGGAGACTTGTATCAAGCCCTCCAAGGCTCAGGTAACATTGCAGAAGAGGGGACAGAAGGAATGTAAGAGCCACAGACTGGGAAAGTGTATTTTGAGGCATTGTGCCTCCTCTCTACAGAGACAGAATGGTGCATTAATGACACCAAAATGATGTCTGATAATCTCCCTGAGGAAGGCCCTCAGTGAAATGGGACTGAGGAGGGAACATAATTAAATAATCAAATGGGAAAAGACCACTTTGCAATATGCTTGTACATTAAAGAGCTCAATTAAAAATATGAAAAGAAAGTCAGGGAATGTGATGGAAGAGAGGAGGGGTGGGAGAAGGCTTAATCAAAAATTTTAAGATGTTTTGAGGGCTGGAGAGATGGCTTAGTGGTTAAAGCATCTGTCTGTGAAGCCAAAGAACTCATGTTTGAATCTCCATGTGCCAAATAGCCAGATTCAGTTTCTCAAGAGTGCAATGTTGCACATGCCCACGAGGGGGTGCACGTGTCTGGAGTTTGTTCATAGTGGCTGAAGGCCCTGACACATCCCTGCGCCTCTCTCTCTTCAACTTTCTGTCTCTCTCAACTTTAAAAAGTTTTTGAATAAGCCATATAGAAACATACTTCTCCACTAGTGTGTATATATAAATATAAATATAAATATAAATATAAATATAAATATAAATATATATACATATATATGTATATATGTGTATATATATATATATAGAGAGAGAGAGAGAGAGAGAGAGAGAAGAGACAATATGAGTGATTTGGGGCAGAAGTTTCCTGTGAAGGTAGACAATGTTGTGCTTAAAAGTCAAAGATTATTATTTGAAAAAGTTCAGTACCAGAGGTTGGATAATTTCTAGTGAGTTTTTGGCCAGGGAGGCACCTGATGCCCCCCAAACACTGCAGGCTATGGCCAAGGACTGTGGTTGCCCACCTGAATTAGATGGCAAGATCCTACTGATGAAGACTCCATACACCTGTGCTGCAGGTAACTGACAAATGCAGCTGCAGCTGACCTGAAAGACTTTTCTTTGTTGACTAGCTGTCAGGATGCTGGAAAGAGCTATGAACCTTGTTTGGGGAAAAGTCATGTATAGTCTTATCCAAATGTGGACCCTGCAAGCTTGATGGCTGGCCAAATGTACAGCTGGTGCAATGGTGGCATGTCTGTTATGGAAGAACCAACTGCTCTCTGACTGGACTTGAAGATTGTTCCAAGGGAAAGTATTCATGGCTAGTACTGAAAACTTAATAAAAATTGATTGCTGGGCAGATCACAAGCCCTTGAGGGGAAATTACTACTGTTATCAGGTTAAATGGATATATTTTACCTACCAATATGCCCTCTAGATATGTACCTTTATGACCACATATTAGTGCTACTCTCACTTTTGGTTACAGACACTTATCTTTTTAGAGGGTAGTGACCACTGGGATGACACAAACATTACCAACATGATGAGAAGAAGTGACAGTGGAGTGTTCAGTACTAAATGAAACATATCTACCACAACCTCCAAGGCTCAGGGACCACTGCAGAAAATATGGCAGGAAGAATTTAGAGCCAACTGCCTTCTAT
>CM070791.1:9312842-9361350 GCA_036346955.1 Dipus sagitta | reverse complement strand
TAGAACCACTGTGATGCCATGTACTGTGAGGAAACACAGTCTGGGTCCTCCCTAGAACCACTGTGAAACTATCCACTATGAGGAGACACAGCCTGGGTTCTCACTAGTACCACTGTGATGCAGTCTAGTGCAAGGAGACACATCTTGGGCTCTCACTAAAACCACTGTGATGTCATCTATTGTGAGGAGACATGACATGGACATTCACTAGAGTCTCTGTGATGCCATGTACTCTGAGGAGACAGGGCCAGGACTCTCACTATAACCATTGTGATAGGAACTGCTATGAGGAGACCGGGCCTGGCTTCAACTAGAGTCATGGTGATGCCATCCACTGTGAGGAGACATGACCTGGGCTCTTACTATAACCACTGTGATGACATACACTCTGAGGAGACAGGACCGGCTGGTCACTCAAACCACTGTGATGTCATTCACTGTCAGGAGTCCCGGCTTGGGCTCTCACTTGAATTACTGTTATTGACATGCACTGTGAGGAGACAGGGCTGGACCTGTCACTAAATCCATTGGGATGCCATCCACTGTGAGGAGACATGGCCTGGCCTCTCAGTAGAGCCATTACGATGCCATGCACTGTGAGGACACAGAGCCTGTGTCCTCAACAGATCTACTGTCATGCCATTCACTGTGTGGAGGTACTAGAACCACTGTGATCTTATGCACTGTGAGGAGACAGAGCACAGCCTCTCACTACAACAAATGTGACAGTGTGATAGCATCCACTGTGAGGAGACACGGCCTAGTCTCTCACTTAAATAACTGCAAAGAATCATTGTATTGCCATCCACTTTGGAGAGACAGAGCCCAGGCATGCAAAGAAAACACTGTGATAGAATCCACTGTGAGGAGACATGGACTAGGCTCTCAGTAGAACCACTATGATGCTATCCACTGTTAGGAGACACAGACTCGGCTCTCACTAGAAACATTGTGATGCCATGCATTGTGAGGAGACATGGCCCAGTCTCTCACTATAACCAATGTGATAGCATCCACTGTGAGGAGACACAGCCTAGACTCTCAGTAGAACCACTGTGATGCTATCCACTTGAAGAGTCATGGCCTGGGCTCTCACAAGAACCAAGGTGATGCCTTCCACTGTTAGGAGACACGTCCTGGACTCTCACTAGAAACACTGTAATGCCATCCACTGTGAGAAGACACAGCCTGGGTCCTCCCTAAAACCACTGTGAAACTATCCACTGTGAGAAGACATAGCCTGGGTACTCTCTAGAACATCTGTGAAATTATCCACTGTGAGAAGACATAGCCTGGGTCCTTATTAGTACCGCTGTTATGCCATCTATTGTGAGGAGGCACATCGTGGGTTCTCATTAGAACCACTGTGATTGACATGCACTGTAGGGAGACAGGGCCTGGCCTGTCATTATTTCCATTGTGATGACATCCACTATGAGGAAACATGATCTGCATCCTCTCTAGTACCACTGTGATGGCATCCATTGTGAGGAAGTACATCTTGGGCTCTCTCTAGAACCTCTGTGATGCCACACACTGTATGGAGACATGGCCTGTCCTGTCCCTAGAACCACTGTGGTGCCATCCACTGTGAGGAGACATGGCCTGCTCTCTCATTAGAACACTGTGGGGACTTCTGGCCAAGATGGCGACTGCCTACCTGAGCTGCAAATCCCGGGGAACGAAAGGCAAGATATTAAGGGTATATAGTGGCTTTTAGGGGAGAGAAATCTGGGAGGGCACAGAGGCGGGGGAACAGGGAATCGCCGGTCCCCTCGCGGGCGGGTAGGCACCCCTCGCCCCAAATAACTGCCGTATTTACAGCACCTCCACTGCCGCTGCTGCTGCTGGGGAGCCTGCACAGCTGCCACCGCGCGCCGATTGTTCCCTGCGCGCGGAAGCTTAGACTGCTCCGCACTCTCGTCCACTCGCCCACTTACTGAGTGTGCCCAGTCCCACAGCACCTGCCCCACAAGCTCAGACTGTATCTCTGGCTTGCGTCAGCTCAGGTGCCATCCCCTACCTGCCTGCCGTGCTGGTGTGCCGCCATTGTCCTGTGGCGGGGGAGCGCAGACTGCTTCCGGATCCCAGTGTTCCCAGCCAAAGTTTGGGTGGCCTCAGTGCTTGGTGTCTCAGTGCCACTCCTAGCTCAAACGCAGGAAGCTTTGGCACTTTACCGCATGAGAACTCAGGCAACTTTGGCGCCCCTGCCAGGCAGTAGACAGGCGGCTTTGACAAGTGAGATTGTTCCCTGCACGCGGAAGCTTAGACTGCTCCACACTCTCGTCCACTTACTGAGTGTGCCCAGTCCCACAGTACCTGCCCCACAAGCTCAGACTGTAACTCTCGCTTGCGTCAGCTCAGGTGCCATCCCCTACCTGCCTGCCTCGCTGGCGGGCTGCCATTGTCCTGTGGTGGGGGAGCACAGACTGCTTCCGGTTCCCAGCATGCCCAGCCAGAGTTCGGGCAGCTTCACTGCTTTGTGCCTCAGTGGCACTCCTAGCTCGAACGCAGGCAGCTTTGGCACATTACCGCTTGACGACTCAGGCAACTTTGGCGCCCCTGCCAGGCAGTAGATAGGTGGATTTGGCAAGTGAGAGTCAAAGCCCAGGCTTCTTGGCAATTCCCCCAGGAAAAAAGACAGCATCTTCAACAAATGGTGCTGGACAAACTGGATAACCATATGCAGGAAACTGAAACTTGACCCACACATTTCACCATGCACTACACTCAAGTCCAAATGGATCAAAGATCTCAATATAAGACCAGAAACTCGAATACTACTGGAAAAAAATTTAGGAAGTACATTCCATGATATAGGAATGGAAACAGACTTCCTGAACAAAACCCCAGTAGCTCATGAACTTAAACTGTCACTCAACCAATGGGACCACATGAAGCTGAAGAGTTTCTTTACAGACAAGCATACAATAAGCAAAGCCAATCGATTACCCACAGAATGGGAGAAAATATTTGTGGGTTATCCAACTGATAGAGGACTAATCTCTAGAATCTACAAAGAACTCAAAAATCTAAATAGTAAGAAGTCAAACACCCCACTCACAAAATGGGGCAAAGAGCTGAACAGGCAGTTCACAGAGGAAGAAATAGAAATGGCAAACATACATTTAAGAAAGTGTTCAGCATCCCTAATCATCAGAGAAATGCAAATTAAAACAACTATGAGATTCCACCTTACCCCAATAAGGATAGCAAACATCAAAACATCAAATAAAAATAAATGCTGGCGAGAATGTGGAGAAGTAGGAACACTCATCCACTATTGGTGGGAATGTAGGACAGTACAACCACTTTGGAAAGCAATATGGAGACTTCTGAAAAAGCTGAGTATAGAGATACCAACAGACACAGTTATTCCCTTACTGGGCATCTACCCTAAAACCTTCAAACCACAGACTAAAGAGATTTGCTCAACCATGTTTATAGCGGCTCAATTTGTAATAGCTAAGAGCTGGAATCAACCCAGATGTCCATCACTAGAAGAATGGATAACTAAGATGTGGTATATCTACACAATGGAATTCTATACAGCAGTAAGAAAAAAATGACACAATGAAATTTGAGGAAAAATGGTTGAACCTGGAACAGATCATTCTCAGTGAACTTACCCAATCACAGAAAAAAATCGCCACATAGTCTCACTCATCTACAGCACCTAACCTGAATCTACCGAAGATACCTTACATACCCTGCAAGCATCTCCTAGATTAGACACTAGGATGGAAGGGGAGGGAGGGGAGGGCATCAAAGGGGTGGGAAACACAAATCTAGACCCAAACGGCAATGGTACCATAATCTTCTACTTACTAAAAGACAGACCAAATGGCTGATCTTTCACCAGGCCCTTACAGGGAACACCTGAACCACAAGACACTGGAGAGGGTAAGATTAAGACTAACCTTAATCCCCTACATCTTCCCTCCCTCACTTCCCCTCTCCCTGTCTCTCTCTCTCTTCTCTCTAACTCTTGTATATTAGTTATCTTTTTCATCATTTTCTTAGTGGGCACTGACCTGTAACTCCAAGATCCAGCATGGGGCTATCATCCACAATGAGCTTTTGATCAGAGAGACCTACAAGGTTTCTTAAAAGACAGACAGATTTCTGTCAGAGTACTTGATGACCCGCCAAAGGTTAGTGGTAAGACCCTACTGCTGAAGATACCTTATGTGGTTGACATGCAAATTAGAATGGCATGGCTGGAAGTTGGATGAGAGTCAGTCCCCAGACAGTCAGCGCGTCTAGTGCCAGAAGGTGCTACATGGGCGACTGGGGGAAATTGACCAATATCTATCAAAGCAACGCATGGTCTAACCTACTTAGAAGCAAATAACTTGCTGTGATGCCCACACAAGTGCAGTGGTGGCACACAGCCATGGTGGGGAACCAACTGCTCTCAATTTGGCTAACTGATCCCCTCACTGGTATGGGACCCATAGCTGGAGCTGGGAAACAAGTCAGAACCAGATCCAAACATAAGCCCACTCTCCAATATCAAGCTACCATCAATTGTGGGCTACAAGAGGGCCTACACCTATTAAATTCTCTATAAAAAAAAGTAAGGGTTATCTCATTTGTCCTGGTGCTAACTTACTCCCCATTGGAGAATCTGCTTCTCTTTTTCAGATAGATGTAGATCCTAAGGAGAGAGCCACCCCATCATACCTCAAAAGGGCCCCGGCTGACACTAAGAAAAATTGGAGAAACAAGCAAGGGGGCTGCTTTCCTGATGAACTGGACACCAGCACAAGGTGGAAGGAGATCAGCACAGAGAAAAATCAACTCCTACCAAATCAGAGAGCCAGAGCCTCAGAGGCCCCCAACACCTCATCACTGAAGCAGACCAAAAATGATCCCAACATGGCTCAGGGAAATTTTGCGGAACAGGGGGCGGAAAGAATGTTAGAGTCACATGTTGGGTCATGATATGCAGAGACATTTATCTTACCCATAACTGTGGGCTAACTCCACAATGCATGACCCACATACCTCAACAAGGAGGGGCCAAGGGAGGGGGTAGGTCACGGATGAGCCTAATAATGGTACCAAACTGACTGTATTTGCTGAATACAGGACTGACTAATAAACTAATAAAAAAAATGTACAACCAACTACTTAGGAAGACTCAAGAAATTATTATTAATGAAGTGCTTATAACAATATCCAGCACATAGTATATGCCATGTGTGAATCCTCAACCTATAAGCAGTGAAAAAGAGAAAAAAAGGGAATGCTTCTTACCCTTGGATATGTACACATTTCTCTAGAAATGAGAGATTCATTTTCTTCTTCAGCCTCACTAGATATTGGAAGCTCATCTGATAATCTTATGAACAACTTTCTCACCTGAGTAACCTTTGCTCACCATAGAAACCCTTTGATTTATTCCTAAAACAGTCTTAAACAATGAATGATGAAATAGACTTCCTCCTAATTTTTATTGGGAACCATACAGATGTCATTGGTTGCTAATGACAGGCCAGGTTAAAAAAAAAAAAAAAAAACTGCCAAAATGTTATCAGATATACTGGTGTACATTTGAGTAGCAATAAATTAGTGATTCAATTTCCCATATATTTACTAACATTTGTCCTTAAGCTTTTAATTTACTAGTGCCAAAGGCAAATGATGACCAACAAAATTTTATATGCTGAGATGCTGCTCACATATTCTCCTTGGGTAAAACCTATAATCTTTTCTCATTGAATTTTCTTTTACTATGTTTTCAGAAGTCTTTTGTTGTTGTTTTTAAGATATTACTGCTTTTTCAATAATGTATTTTTCAAACATGTTTCCAATTCTGTAGTTTGCCATTTCTTCTTTCTGGGAGACCAGAGGGGCTGGGGACATAGACCTGTGTGTGAGTGTTTGCCTTGCAAGCACAAGGCTGTAGATTATATTCAGGCAAGGTTGGGGCTACAGAGTGAGTTCCAGGTCAGCCTGGGCTAGAATGAAATGCTATCATGAAAAACAATACCGAAAAGAAAGGGAAGGAAGAAAAGGCCACCAATCCTCAATGATGTTAATAATTATGAGAATTTAAACCAACACCTCAATCACATGCTGCTGAACCTCATGTCTTAGCAGAATTTTGGACCACTCAACAGACCTGGTAGCAGAATAATTTCAGCAGAAACTAACAAATTAATTTTAGATAGTTTAGTTAGGAATATTATCGTGTAAGAACCTATGCAAATATTCTACATAACACATATTTAAATTTTTAAATCTACTAAATTTAGAAGTGAGCTGTGTCCAATTCTGCTAGTGCAGGACTATTCTCCAAGCTACTAAGGATGCAGTGGTCATTTGAATGTAAATGTCCCCAATTGCCTCAGGTAGTTTTGATTAAGCTTCCTGCTAAGTTTCCAGATAGTGGAGTCTTAGGAAGTGGAGCTTTGCTCTAAGATGCATATTGCTGTGGGCAGACCTTGGGGCAGAGGAGTCCAACCCTCCTATGTGTCCAGAGTCATACTGTGCCAAATCAGCTTCTAGTATTAACTTGTGATATTAAAATATTATCCAGAAGCAAAACAGAATGGCATTAAAATTAAATTTAATAGTCTATGCAGCTTACAAATTCATCAGCAGAACTCCCTATTACCTTACATGTTATTGACAACAAAAGGGTGGGGACCCTCTGATAATACTCAGCATCCCCAGCTAATTTTGAGACTAAGGCCAGAGGCTTGATTTAGTCTAAAATTCAATGACATTATGAGCTACCTGTTGAGTACTGTCTTGAGGGAAATAAAAGAGGAAGGTAGGTATGAAGCGAACCCCAGCTTGGGTGGACTGTTTTTAGATTATACCAAAAGCTCACATACTGCCATAAGTGTTGGACAGACCATGTTCTACATTCTTATGTTTTCTTATCAGCATATTAATTTAACTTAACAATGGGTTTTATTATACTGTTTTTAAACATACACACAATGCATTTTTATGACATCCACTTCATTATCCTCTGTAGTTCAAAATCCATGCTCAATGCCCCCCCCTTTCTTATCAGTTTTCCTTCCCTTTTGTTTTCGTGGCTTTTTTGTGACATAATACATTTAATAGAGCTGCCTGCAGGATCCATGGTGAGGGATTATTTACAGGATTAAATGATTCTGTATTTAGGGCTCCCGAGCAGTGGCTATATCACTGAAGAAAATCTCTCTCCTCCCAATGTTTAGCAGTTATCCTCTAAGAAAAGGAAAGCCTGATTAAAAGCAGCTTATTAAAGGAGAGTGCTGTAACAAACTCAATTTTCCACAATTTAGTGACTTATAAACCATTTGTGACTCGCTGAAGGGATGGATTAGTACTTAGTTAAGGCACTTCGCTGTAAAGCCAAAGGACCCAGGTTTGATACCTCAGGACCCATGTAAGCCAGATGCACAAACTGATACATGCTTCTGAAGTTCAGTTGCAGCAGCTGAAAGCCGTGATGCACCCATTCTCTCTCTTTCTTCCTCTTTCTCTCTATAGATGATATCTAGAAGATGATAAACAATATCCTCAAATGTGGTTAATAAATTCAAAGAAGTCAATATAACTTTTACATTTAAGTATTGCACAATTAAACACTATTACTTTCCTGAAGATTAAGAACATTAAGTTGGAAGTGTCCATACTATTTTCACCACAACATTATATAATCCAAATAAAATACTGACATTTTATACAACGTGATTTAAAGTACATGCTTTCTAAGATTTTAATGACATAAGCCAATATGAAGAGTAAACCAACACTTTATTTCACTTATATGTGTCAAACTAATACTGTCACAAAATGTAGGGAAGAAAAGCCAAATCCCTACAATTTACATGTGCGTCAAATCTCTTCACTTTTTTCTTTTCTTTTTTTTTCCCCCCCAAGGTACAGTCTTGTTCTAACCCAGGCTGATCTGGAATTCATTTGGTAGTCTCAGGTGGCCTTGAACTCAAGGCAATCCTCCTATTTCTGACTCCCAAATTTAGGTATTAAGGCATGTGCCACCATGCTGGGCTTCTTCACTTTGATTTCTAATCTTTATAATAAAGTATAAAAACCTTGTTCAACTCTTCACAACTACTGGGTTCATACAGCCCCATAATACCTGGCTAAGAGTCAATTTCAAACAACAGAAACACTGTAAATAATTTGGGAGGAAGACAATGTGGTTAGAGAGCAAAATAGGTGGAGCCTGGAAGACATTCCTCCCTGCAGATCACACCTTCAGACCCTGTCCAACAGGTAACAGTTCCTGGGCCCGTGGGTGTCCTCAGAACCACTCATCTGTCCCTTCTGAAAAGTGGTCCAAACACTCCAAACATCACAGTGTGACATGTACTGCAATGAAGTTAACCTCTGCAACATTTTTCACTCAGAATGTAAATGAATGATGGTTTGGACTAAGAAAAAGCTATAATTCTCCTTTTCTGGAGTTCTTCTAACTATATATAGTGTTTGTGTAAGGGCTCAGTTCAGAGGGGTGCACAATGCAGATTTCTACTCAAACAGAGTCTCTCAAACTTTCTAACAATTTATACCAAAGAAAATAGTATTAACACCTCATACAACCATCTCCTGCACAGAACTGTGTCCCCAGAAATTCGTTTTATTTTGTTTTATTTATTGGGGCTAGATGCCATGGCTCACAGAGCCTCACCCTGATGATCCCAGGGCCTCCCCTCAAGCCCCTGCCCACAGGGTGTCTCTGTCCCATGCTGGGACACCACCTACCCCCAGAGCCCATCTAAGTCCAATCCACCTTCATGGTGGTGGACTGGAGAGGCTCCTGACCACCACCACCTCCCCTGACAACTTCCCAGGGCCGGCCAGTGACAGTGGAGTGTGCCTGCCCATGCTCCAGCGCCCTACAGACTAAAGGTGTGCATCACCCCCAGCTCATTGTTTGTTAAAAATATTTTTATTTATTTATTTGAAAGAGAGAGGGAGCAACACAGAGAAAGAGATAGATATATAGAAAGAGAAAGCATGGGCACACCAAGGCTGCAAATAAACTCCATATGCATGGGCCACCTTTGCTAGATTTCTGAGGTCCAACCCTGGGATATATAGTGAGACCAGGCCTATTAAAAAAATGACTGGAGAGATGGCTCAGTGGTTCAGATGCTTGCCTGCAAAGCCTAATGACAGGGTTTGATTCCCCAGTTCCCATGTAAAGCCGGATGCACAAAATGGGGGATAGAGCTAGAATTGCTGAAGGCCTTAGTGTGCCCGTTCTCATTCACTTTCTCTCTCTTGGAAATAAATTAATTAATTACAAAACAAACAATAGGGCTGGAGAGATGGCTCAGCAGTTGAGGCACTTGTCTGCAAAGCCTAAGGACCCACGTTCGATTCTCCAGTTCCCTCATAAGCCAGATGCGTACAGTGGCAAATGCATCTGGAATTTATTTTCAGTTGCTGGAGGCCCTGGTGTGTTCATTCCCTCATCATACGGGTACATCAGGCTACACCTGCCCCCCATCACCGCACACACTGTCCCCAAATATCCCGAGATGATGGGGCAAAGTGTTGACATGCTATGACCAAGTGCCAGGCAACCTCACAGCAGCTGTGGAGCAGGCTGCCAGGAAACCCTGCGATTGTTTTGCAGGCACCGGTTGGTTAGAAAGGATAGAGGGAGGAGGGAGAAGGACGGGGAAGGTACCCTCCAGGTTATTCTGCAGAAGGAGAAACTGAGGCACGGGTGGACTGGGAGGGAGGGATGTGGGGGACATGGGGATAGGTGGACCTGGAAGTTGTTATGCAGACGGGGAAACTGAGGCACGGGTGGGATAGGAGGGAGCGGTGGAGGTGCATAAGGGGGCAGGTAACGCTGAAAGTTGTTTTTCAGACAGGGAAACTGAGGCACGGTTGGGAAGGGGAAGAAGGGGCGCGGCCAGGGCTGGGGTGGTCAGTGCCCATGGGCCGTGTGGCCGCAAAGGAACTGCGAGCCCACGTGCCCCTGTCCCACCGGAAGCGGGTGCAGGCGCCGGCTGTGCCCGGTTTCTGGGCCGAGGGTCGTCGCTGTCAGGCCCCTCCCCCAGGACAGACTTTGCTGGAAGCTGCTCACCCAAAAGTACCCCGTCCACGTGGAACTTGAGGTGGGTGAGGGGCCGAGGACGGGGCGCTGGCGCGGGAGCATCTACAGCAGGAAGGGGCGGGCGGGGTTGGGGAAAAGCTGTGCGCTTCCCTGTTCACCGGAGCCGCCCTGCGCACACGCGAGGCCCTTCCACTCCCTCCCTGTCCGCGCATTCCACATGTTGTCATGGCGCTGTCTCACCGCATTGCGCATGCGTTCCTTCAGCAGGCGCGTTCCACCTGGGTTCACCAGCAGCGGTGCTCCTCCAGCCCTGCGTCAAAGCCATAGCCGCGCAGGCGCGCAACTGAGCCTGCACCCGCTCTGTGCAGGCACTCCGCAAGGGGCAAGCGGTTGCGCACCTCTTGTTCCTTTCCGTAAGTCCCAGGCTCACCGTGCTTATTATTATGATGATGATGATTATGATTATTATTTTGCAAGCATCGAAACAAGCTGGTCTGCTTAGCCAGGGTCCTTCTGTATTCGAATGTGTATTCTGTGGAACAGATGCAGGGCTTGAATTGGGAAAGGGAAGGCGCTTGTATGCCCAGTTTAAGGATCTGGGTTCGATTACCCAGGTCCCCCGTAAAGCCAGCTGCACATGGTAGCGTCTGGAGTTGGTTGGCAGTGGCTGGAGGCCATGGCACACCCTGCATTCTCATTCTCATTCTCATCCTCATTCTCATTCTCATTCTCTCTCTCTGCTTGTTTCTCTCTTAAATATACATTTCTTAAAGAAGAGGATGGGTGTGGTGGTGCACACTTTAATCCCAGCACATGGGAGGTAGCGATAGGAAGATCACCATGAGTTCAAGGCCAGCCAGCCTGAGACTACATAGTGAATTCCAGGTCATCCTTGACTAGAGTGAGGCTCTATCTCAAAAAATCAAAATAAATAAATAAATAAAGGTGGGGTGGGTGGGGTGGGGTGGAGAGATGGCTGAGGGGTTAAGGCGCTTCCCTGTGAAGCCTTCCCCGGGGCCCACGTGAAGCTAGATGCACATGGTGGCATGTGTGTCTGGAGTAGTGTGCAATAGCTGGATGCCCCGGCAGGCCCATTCATTCTTTCTCTCACTCTCCTCTCTCTCATTCTCCCCCCCTCTCCCCCCTGCCTCTTTTGTTCTCAAATAAATAAATAAATAAATAAGTTTTTAAAAGAAGTGAGGGACTGATAAGTTGTACTGCATGTAGACATGGAGCTGCTCAGACTGGTGAATTGGGTTGTAGGAGGTGGATCAGGAGGTTCTTTGGTGGCTTTTTCCAAGCTATAAGTTCCAGTCTTGGGGCCCTGGATTGGTTTCCCTTGTTAAGTTCTGTTCACCTGACCCCGTTCTTTCCTGTAGTCCTGGACCAGAGCGCACTGCTACCCAAGGACAGTGTAGAGGACCTGCATCCAGGAAGTGTGTGTGTGGTTATTGCTGAGCTGTCAGCACAAGGGGTCCCTAGAAGAGCAGCCACAGCCCCCAGGAACTGTCCATGAATACCGAATGCCAGGCCTCCCCAGACATGCTCACTATGTATGCCTTCCACCCAGGTCCACAGGTGGTTCACTGTATTTGTCTCATGTGGAGGTATACCAATAAGCTTCTTCGTGGTGCTGAGGGGGGAGGGGTACATGAGGACCTCAACTTACAATAATTTTAAGGCTGGTGAGATGGCTCAGTGGATAAGACACTTGCCTGCAAAGCCAAACAGCCGGGGTTCAAATCTCTACTACCCACTCAAAGCCAGATGCACACTGGTGTGTGTGTCTATAGTTTGTTTGCAGTGGCTGAAGGCCCTGGCATGCCCATTCTCCCTCCCTCCCTCCCTGTCTGATTGCAAATAAATAAATTAATTAAAATACTAAAAATAATAGTAACAATTTCAATATAAAGAAATAGCAAATAGATCTGGAGAGATGCATCAGTGAATAAAGTGCTCACCAGGCAAAAATGAGCACTTAAGTTCAAGTTACCAGAACCCACATAAGGCTAGATACTGTAATCTAAGCATCTGTAATCCCAGCCAGCATAGTCCCCAGGAAGCACATAGGCCAGAGAGCCTGCTAAACAACTGCAAACAGAAACCCTGCATTGAGATGATGGTGAGGACTGAAATCCAAGGTTGTCCTCTGACCTCCACACACAATGTAACACATGTGAACCCGAATTTACACACACACACACACACACACACACACACACACAGAGAGAGAGAGAGAGAGAGAGAGAAACTGGTAGGCAATGTTTTGATTGGACTAGCATTTTTGTTTTGTTTTGTGAGGTAGTGTCTCTCTCTATGCCAGACTATGTAGCCTCAATCTGGCCTTGATTACACAGTGAGCCTCCTACCTCTGATAACCAAGTTCTGGGATTAAAGGTGTGTGCCATCATGCCCAGCTGCACTAGCATATTTTAAATCTGTTTTATTATTGGGTTTCCATGGTGAGCAGTATTTTGACCTCAGATCTGGGTACCTTTCCTGATATCTTTGGTGGGGAAGAGCGGAGGAAATATCATTGTCTTCAAATACTTTATTTACTAATATGAATCATGACATCTTTTATTATTATCATTATTATCATTATGTTTGTTTGTTTTCTGGCAGTGCTAGGGGTTGCAGCCAGAGTCTTGTGCTGACATCCACCCTGATAGCCTGTTACTAATGATGATCAGTAAAACACATTTTGAGGGCTGGAGATTCAGCCCAGTGGTAAAGTGCCTGCCTTGCATGTGCATGGCCTTCGGTATGATCCCC
Source organism: Dipus sagitta (assembly GCA_036346955.1). Taxonomy (NCBI): domain Eukaryota; kingdom Metazoa; phylum Chordata; class Mammalia; order Rodentia; family Dipodidae; genus Dipus; species Dipus sagitta. The sequence continues at coordinate 9,348,530 of CM070791.1, read as the reverse complement.
AGCATACACAAACACACATCGTATATGATATAATTAGGGCTGGAGAGATAGCTTAGCAGTTAAGACCCAGGCTTGATTCCCCAGTACACACATAAGCCAGATGCACAAGGTGCTCCATGTATTAAAGTCTGTTTACAGTGGCTGGGGGCCCTAACATGCCTATTCTCTCTCTCCTCATCTCTCATAAGTAATATATATATTGCAATTATAGCTTATATTAAATATTAGGGTGTCTTATTTTATGTAATAATATCTACTATAAATTACTCTATATGTGTAAATAGTAATATCCTATATATACATTACTATATATAGCAATATCCATGTTAGTAGATACACAATGTCCTAAAACAACACTTATGGAAGGAAGATAAACACATCAGGTGCATGCTTAAACCTAACCATGCTTTACACTCCCCCATCCACTATCTTCCTAGCAATCTCCAAGACTGAAGTTGACTGTGGAAATCTAAAAAAGGGGGGCTTGAGATCTGACCTGTCCATAGTAGTGATAGTCACGTTTGCATTGTTATAGGGGACAGGGGATTCCTTCCTTCCTTCCTTCCTCAAAAAACAAAAAACAGAAATAAAGAATACAAGCCAAATCAAATTCCCAAATCAACCTAAAATGGCTAGGCTGATATTACTAAGACTTTTTATTCTTGCTTCTTTGTGGTTTTTTATTTGTGTATGCATGTATGATGTATGCATGTGTGTATAGGCAGGCAGGCATGTGCATGTCCATATGTAGGTCAGATGACAAGCTGAAGGTGCTGGTCCTCTCTTTCCACGTATGTTTTATACAGGGGCTCTCCTGCTTGCTTCCTCCAACCCCAGACTAGCGGGACCACGTGCTTTAGGTTCCTCCTGACTCTGCCTGCTATTGCCCTAAGTGCAGTGAGATCACAGGAGCATCTGCCACTTGCACATTTTCTTATGTGGGTGCTGGGGACCAACACTGGTCAGCAATCATCTCTCTGGTTCCTTCCTTCTGGCTTCTTTCATGTTCCTCCTCCAACTTAAATGTAGCATAAGGAGAAAGAATTCTGGGGACTGGAGAATAGTTCAGCAATCAAGGCACTTGCCTGCAAAAGCCTAAAGACCCAGGCTCCATTCTTCAGAACCCATGTAAACCAGATGCACAAGTTGGCACATGCATCTGGAGTTTGTTTGCAGTGGCTAGAGGTCCCGGTGTGCCCATTCTCTCTGCACCCCCCCCCAACTCTCTCACTCTCTCAAACAAATAGTAAATAACTTTTTGAAAAATTGAGACCCAACTCTAAAAAGAAAAAAAAAAAAAAAAAAAAGAAGCCTGGGAAGGTATTCTCCAGGTCTTTTTTCCTCTATCCTACTTCACAATCTTGCTTTTAATAGTCAAAGAGAGCCCAAAGACAGAAAAGTAATTGAGATATTATGAGCACTGTGAGGTTTCAATCACCGTTGTAAATATTTGAGATAACTTTTCATTTTTTTTCATTTATTTTTTAAGAGAGAGTGAGAGAAGTGGGCATGCCTTTAATCCCAGCACTTGGGAGGCAGAAGTAGGAGGATGGCCATGAGTTTGAGGCCACCCCAAGAATACAGACTAAATTCCAGGTCAGCCTGGGCTAGGGTGAGACCCTACCTCAAAAAGACAAAGAGAGAGAGAGAGAGAGAGAGAGAGATTTATATAGAGAGAATGGGCACACCAGGGCCTCTAGCCACTGCAAACAAACTCCAGATGCATGCGCTACCTTCTGCATCTGGCTTATATATGTCCTGGGGAATTGAACCTGGGTCCTTTGGCTTTTCAGGCAAGTGCCTTAGCCTCTAGACTATGTTTCCAGCCTTTTGAGGTAACTTTTCAACCTCTCAAGAGAAAGGGTAAATTTGGCTTAAAGCTCTGACAATTTCAATCCCAAATCAATTGTTCTTGTTGGTGTGGACTCGTGTCACCACAGACACTATGTCAGGCATGTGCAGAGGAGCAGTACTGCTCACCTCAAGCCCTGGAGAAAAAAAGGGAGGAAGAGGTCTGGAGAGATGACGTAGTGGTTAATGTGCTTGCCTGCAAAGCCTAAGGACCCAGGTTCAATTGCCCAGTACCAATGTAAGCCAGATGTACAAGGTGGTGCACGTGTCTGGAGTTTGACTGCAGTGGCTGGAGTCCCTTGTGCACCCAATCTCTCTCTAACACACATTCTCTCTCTTGCATAAATAAATAAATAAATAAATAAATAAATAAATAGATAAAATAGTTTTTTTAAGAGAGAGAGGAATTGACAAAATTTCACAATCATCTCTAAAGACAGACTCTCCAGAACTCACTAAGACCTTCCCTGTTAAAAAAATTCACCATTGGGAAACATTACTCTGGGGAAAGCCCTTTAAGACATTGGCCTTTGCAGACATTTATGACCTAAACTATAGAAGATGTGTTCATTGAGGATTTTAGGGTTGTATCAAACATATGGGTGAAAAAATGCAACCCATATCAGGTGGGCCAGAGCACAATCCGTGTGGGCTGTGTTTGTGTAAGACAGAGAGAGAGATTGAAAGACAGAGAGAGAGAGAGAGAGAGAGAGAGAGAATATGAATGAATATAGGTGCCACTGCAAATGAACTCCAGATACGTATGTATGGGGGAAATGGTCCCAGGGCAGCAGGTCTTACAAGCAAGTGCCTTTAATAACTCCTGAGTCATCTCCACAACCCCCAGTTTTTGTTTTATTTTGTTTTTTTGTCTTTTTGAGGTATGGTCTCAATCTAGTCCAGGCTGACCTGAAATTCACTATGTAGTCTCAGAGTGGCCTCAAAATCATGGTGATCTTCCTACTTCTGCCTCCCAACTACTGGCATTAAAGGCATGCACCACCATGCCCAGCCATTTTTTCCTTAAAAGTGTAAAGTGGGCGTTGGGGCTGGAGAGATGGCTTAACAGTTAAGGCATTTCCCTGTGGAGTCTTTAATCCCAGCCCTCAGGAGGGAGGCTAAGGTAGGAGGATCACTGTGAGTTTTAGGCCACACTGTGACTCAATAGAGAATTCCAGGTAAGCCTGGGCTAGAGAGCAAGACCCTACCTTGAAATACAAACAAACAAAGAAAAAAGCAGATGGAAACACCAGAAGTAACTCCATTCATAAATGAAAGGGAGACACTGAGTGTTAATTTTCCATGGGTTTTGATTTTCCTCAAGGTGAGAGTTCATGAGTGTTGCAAGCACACCTGGCTTTGCATGCACAAGCTGTAATGGATGCCTTGGCCCTTGACTCACCCTGCCTGTTGACAAAGAGAATGAATTACTTGGTGCTGTTTGGACTGGTTGGGATGTGTAACTTGCTTGCAAAACACTGCCAGTCCTTAAGGAACATGTACTTGTGGACCAGGCATTCTAGACGTGCACTTGCTATTTCCAGTCCAAATGGAATCCCCATTATCTCCTGATAGAGACAGGAAACCACCCCCCACCACTCCCTTTTCACCTCATCTTATACCCCCTCTCTTTTGGGTGCACACATGCCCTGTTTCCTTCCTGTACAGGGTAACATGCAAAATGCCTTGTGACAAGGAAAGGCTATAAGTGACCCGTGTGTGTGTGTGTGTGTGTGTGTGTGTGTGTGTGTGTGTGGTAGGTATGTTTTGCATTCTGGGATACAGAGTCAGTGAGTAAATAGATTGCAGTGAAATATTTAGAGCTGGTACACAAAGCTCCTCCAATATGATGACTTGGTCCAGAAAGTCTGGCTTATCTCTGATTGGTGTCTGAAATATTTGGGACATGGGGGGAGGCCAGGCAACAAGACACATGCAGCCTTATAACATTATCATGATAGTTGCCTGCTTCCATGACCTGGTGGTGAGTTTCTGGCCAGTGATGGTCTGATAAAACTTCCTGGCCTGCCAAAAGATTATTCACATACCAGGAGCTTTAGGATGCTCTAAAGCTTCTGTACTGTATATAACTCCCTTCAGGTCTCATAAAGATAAAAAAAAATCCTGTGAGTTTCATCTCATAATTATACATAATTTAATTTTACATACAATGTAAATATACTTTCCACACTGATTTTAAAAAATCACTTCTGTTGGTGAGATATTTTACCTCTTCTCAGGACTGATTTCCATCTCATCACTCCCAACATACTACACTACACAGACACACACACACACACTTTTCCATCCCAGCTTCTCATGTCGATCTCTTGCCTTCCTGTGTGCCAGAACTTTGCAAGGGAGGAAGGCAATATTTTAATCCTGAATGCACGAAGGAAACATGAGATGCAGTCCTCACCAGGCCTCTGAGCTCCCTGCAAGCCAAAGATAAAGGCAGGAAGGGAAGAAAGCAGGAAAGGAAGGAGGGAAAAGAGTTGGGAAGGAAGGAGAAGAAAAGGAAGAAAGGGAAAAAACGAGGAGGAAAGGGTGATAAGTGGCATGATGAAAGTGTGCAAAAAGAGGGGGAAAGTGAGGAGGGGAAGAATGGAAAGGAGAGAAAGGAAGGATGGAGTAAGGGAGAGAAGAAAGAATGGGAGAAAAGAAGAGGGGTTAAAGGGAGAAGAATGGAAGGAAGGAAGGAAGGAAGAAGGAAGAAAAGGAAGGAAGGACAAGGGAAAGAGGGCAGGTCTTCAGAACCCTGGCCTGAGCACAATCTATGTAAGCTGACCATAGTGCTGCCAGGCACACGAAGTGGATCTTGTGGGATCTTCTGGCTCCAAGAGTCACACCATCACACCAGGCCTCCTCAGGCCCCTGGAGTCCCCACACGTGTTCTCTGGGTAAGGGGGGGGGAGCTCTGTGAGCTACAAAGGTTCTGCTTTATTATAGCTGCACCTGAACCCTTCCATCTGCTCTCTGTGTATGTGTGGGGTGGGACACAGGCTCTGTGAGCTGCAAAGTCCCTGCTTCAGCACAGATGCATCCCAGTGTCCATGTTAAAGACACAGTTCTCACCTCAAAGGGGATTAGGGATTATTTAGTCTAGGGCCAAACATGAGTGACCTTGGCCTAGGAACACAGATTTAGGTTACCTGTATTCCATGTTCAAATGTGTTAACAGTTTCATGAAGTTTTTATAATTACATAAATCAAGTCATAAGTCAAGGCACTTTTCAAATACATTGGTTGACCACCAGGTAGGTGGGTTTTAGCAAAGCAGGGAAATCTCCACCATGGGCCTCGAATGCTATCTGAAGACATTCTTAGTCCTTGGGTTGGTGGAAGCTGGTGGTCTGTCAGTACACACAGCTGCCCCTCAGGTCTCAGGAGTCGCTGCAGCGGCTCTCTGAGTGTTTGGGGGCGCACAAGCTCCATTAGCTGCAAAGTCCCTGCTCCAGTCCAGCTGCACCCCACTCATCTTCTGCCAGCCGCCCTCCCCTCCTGACCGGTGGATGGCTCCGGCCTCCCCCGCATCACAGGCAGGTGGAACTTTCCATGACGTCACAATGCTGAGGCTCAACCGAAAGTGCTTAGGGAAACTGTAAACGTTAAAAAGGCGGGTGCACGGAGTTCTTTCTCCTGAACCTCTCTCCAGCAGCTCAGCGGGGTGGAGGAGGCGGCAGTGGCGTGTCTGAGGTCAAGGAAAGTGCTCAGCAAACTGTAAACTGAAAGGTGGACAGCGTGAGCAGTGCGGAGGAAGCGGCAGAGTTCCTTTTCCTGAGACTGTCCTGGGGGATGGTGGAGGAGGCGGCCATGTTAGGTCGGTGCACAAAGGAGAGCGCTCCGCAGCAGGTAGGAGGACCACGAGGGGCCGCGGGGCCACAGGGCTGCCCGGAAGACGCTGCGAGGAACCCAGGGATGGGCTGGCAGCGGCTCACACGCAGCTCCAGAGTTCCGCCCTGGAACATGAATCCATCGACACAGACCACACACACACACACACACACACACACACACATTCATGCCTGCTCCTCCACAAAAGCTGGGTGTGGTGCACCCTGTAATCCCAGTGGGTGGCTGAGGTAGGAGGGTTAAGGGTTGAGGGCAAGTCTGGATCATATAGAGACCCTTTCTCAAAACACAAGAGCAAAAAGAAAAGGAGAGTGGGAGATAAAGGGAAGAAGGGAAGGAAAGAGGAAAGGGAGACAGGGAGAAAAACGTGAAAAAAGAAATTGGGGGAAAAAAGGAGAATAGGAAGGAAGGAAAAGAGGGAGAAAGGGTGAAGAATAGAGGGAAGGAATGAAGGTGGGAAGGAAAAAGAGAAGAAAGGGAGTAGAAGGAAGGAAGGAAAAGGGAGAAAATGGAAAGAAAAAAAGGAAAGAAGAAAAGAAGGAAGGTGGGAATGAAGGAAGGCAACAAGGAAGGAGGGAAAGAGGAATGGAAGGAAGGAGGCAGAGTGGGAGAGAAAGAAGGAAGGGAGAAAAAAGGGAAACGGAAGACGAGAAAGGGAGGACGAAAGGAAGGAAGAGCAAGGGGAGCAGGGCAGGGCTGCAGAACCCAGGCCTGAGTGCAGTCAGTCCCTGTGGGTTGACCATAGTGTTGTCAGGCACACACAGTGGGCATGTGGGATCTTCTGGTCAGGAGTCACCTTGTCCCATGAGGCCTCCTCCAGCCCCAGGAGTACTGCATCTGCTCAATGGGTAGGTGGAAGGAAAGTTCCCTGTGAGCTGCAAAATCCCTGCTTCAGTACAGCTGCATCCCACTCATTTCTGCAAGCCACCCTCCAGTTAGGAATGGTGGATGCGTCTGCCTCCCCCCTCATGCCTGGGGCAGGTGGAACAGCCTGTGATGTCACAATGTTGCAGATCTACCAGAACATTGGGCAAATTGTAAACTTAAGGTGGGGAGGCGCAAATGGTGTGGAGGTAGCAGTAGAGTTAATTTTCTTGGGCCTCTATTTGGTGAGATGATGGTGGAGGAGGCAAGCATGGTGATCTGCTTGCAAGTGAGGCCTCTCAGCATCAGGTAGGAGGGTCAGGCCAGGTAGAGGGGCCATGTGAGCTCCCCAGTAGCACTGCAAGAACCCCTGATGGTAGGCCAGACCACAGCCCAAAGCCAGCTCCAGTGTGCCACCCACAAGTGTCTTCACCTCTCCATGCTGATTTTCTAATCACAGTGTGATGTGCTTACAGACACTGTCTTCATTTTCTTGTGTATATGGACAGAAAGTAAAAATTAACAGTGTTAGATACTAAATGTTAGAAGGAAAAGCAAGAAGGAGAATAAGTGAAGTCTTGGCTTTACTATCCTCTGGCCTTAACTCAAAAACTTAAAAGCTTTTGGGGTGTGAGAAATGAATATCCAACACTACTGAGTGTGGTGAATAAAACTGGGAATGTCCTAAGTTTAATAAGCACACTTTAATTTGGGAAAAGGTGTCTACCTAAGGTACACATGGTGATAGGCAGATAGAGAATGTTAGAGAAATCGGAAGACCTATGAAGAGATGGCAGTTTGGGAGGGGCGGGCTGGTGTCAGGAAATTCCTGAAGGAATCTACACATACACTGGTCATGGTTTGCCCAGTGTTAACTGTTGATCTAGATATAATCTAAACAGAGATTCAGAGGAATGCAAGGGCTATTTGCTCTGGTGTATATGAAAACCTCACTAAATGGAGAGAAGAGACCATAAGTCCACAAGGAGACACATAGTATCAGTAACAGCATAAATCTCAGAGTCGTGTCTCATTACTTGACCCAAAAAATTTGAAATAATTTCTTTTCTTCCCCCTCATATATTTACTGTTAGCTATAGATGAAGTATAAGATACCTGTAAGAATCCTTTCTTATCCCAAGTCTTCAGCTTTCTCAATACAGTACAGGTTTAAGGTTGAATTCCTGTCATTGATCACTTGCCTTTGAAAGTACAAGTATCAAGGACTGAATTCTGGTTTCATGAACACAGAGTGACTGATAGAGATAACAGTTGTAGGAACAAAAGTCAGGAGATTCTGAAGTCACCAATCAGTGGGATGAGAGGGAAATGATGGAACAAAGACTTCATACACAAAGCCAAGGTCTCATGCATTAGACCCTCAAGAGACAGATGCATCAGAGTCCTGAGCAAAGTCCCTGCTTCATAGGCAGTCTGAGCTTGGCTTCCTGTTTCTCCACCTGGTTACTTCTTCCTCCACATCACCATTAAGACCAGACCACGGTTTAGAGAACCAACCCAGCACCAACTTCCAGAATGGGGAAGGTAGAATGGTTGTTCAAACTGCATGTGCCTCTCCTCCCTATAAAAAAGACCACACCAACCTAAACCAACATGTCTCCATTTTCCCATTATCTCTCTCTTTTACAATTTTTTTTGTTTTTTGAGGTAGGGTCTCGCTGTAGCCCAGGCTGACCTGCAATTCACTACGTAGTCTCAGGGTGGCCTTGAACTCACAGCGATCCTCCTACCTCTGCCTCCTGAGTACTGAGTACTGGGATTAAAGGCATTGCCACCATGCATGGCCTTAAAATTTATTTTTTAATATTTTATTTTTATTTATTTATTTGACAAAGAATGAGGGAGAGAGAGACAGAGAGAGAGAGAATGGGTGCTCCAGGGTCTCCAGCCATTGCAAATGAACTCCAGATGCCTGTGCCCTTTTGCTCATCTGGCTAACGTGGGTCCTGGGGAATCGAACTTGGATACTTTGGCTTTGCAGACAAATGCCAGCATTTAAAATTTATTTTTATTAGATAAGGGCTTACTTAATATGCAAACAGCACGTGTTTGTATCATCCTTTGCCACCTCCCTGCCCCCTTTTTTTAAAATATGCCTTCCTTACTGGGGATGCAGGTTCACCCCATGAAGATTGTGTGTCATGCATTTTGGAGGCAGCAGTTATGGGGGAAAGGTTATGTCTCTGTGCAAAATGGCCAAATTTGTGGCTCTAACAATCTTTCTGCCCCCTCTTCTAAAAAATTCCTTGATCCATGTTGGCTGGGTTTTATGTCTACTTCAGTGATGGGCTCTTATGAGCCTCTGGATCTCTGGTTTGGTGGGTGTTGACTGTCCTCTGTGTCTTTCTACTTCATCCTTGAGCTCATACCAGATTCACTAAGAAAGCAGCACTATGGCTCATTTCCCCAATTCTTCTGTGGTTTCAGCTGTGGCTGGGGTGAATTGCGCTCAGTTGTTTATCTCCTCAGGTCCAGTTCCCATCTGAAAAAGATAAGCAGAATCTCCAATGGAAAGTGAAGTCAGAACAGGCTAAATGGGATAACCATTATTAATTTAGAGAGTTTAAAGGCGGTAGACCCTCTTATATGTCAAGATTAGTGGGAAGTAGACATTGGTAAGCAAAATTGTTACCTGGATATGATTCTGAGTTGTTTCCCAGTTCCAGATATGATTTCCTTTCCACTGAGGGGATCTGCTAGCCAATCCAAGGAGCAGTTGTTTACTCAACATGGTTGTGTGCCACTATTGCACTTGTGTGCACATCACATCAGGTTGTTTGCTTCTGAGTCACTTAGACTTTGAGTTGCTTGGACAGATTTGGCCATTTTCCCCTGGTAGCTCATGTAGCACCTTCCAGCAGTATATGAACTAATTGTCTGGGGACTGGCTGACTTCAGGATTCCACCCAAATCTCTCCACGGTCCATGCAGACAGTATATGGTGCCTTCAGCAGTAGCGTCTTACCATTAACCTCTGGTGGGTAATCAAGTGGTCTGATAGAAGTCTTTGTTTTGGGAGATTGAGTAGGTCTTTGTGATCAACAGCTCATTGTGGATATAAACCACATCCTGGTACAGGGAATGACAGACCAGTACCAAGAGCAAAGAAAGAAAGAAAGACAGAGATGAAAGAGAAACAGGAGAAATTTAAGGTTAATCTTTGTCTCACCTTCTCCAGGGCCCTTCAATTCAGGTGCTTCCCCTAAGGTTGTCTTGAGGGTTCCACCATTTAGTCTAAATTCTAGGAATAGGATTCTATGGTACCAGTTTAATTTGGGTTGAGTTTTGTGTCCCCCCTCACCCTTCCCCTTCCCCCAAGCCCTACCCTCCCTATTGTGTAAGCCTCAAGATGCTATTCACTTATGTCAGCAACTCAAGCTGATCCAGGTTAGGAACTGCATATGAGTGAGATCATGCCACAGTTGTCTTTCTGTGCTTGTGAGTTCACTTAGAATGATCTGTTCCAAGCTCGACCATTTTTCTACAAATTTCAATGTGTCATTTTTTTTTTCTTACTGCTGAGTAGAATTCCATTGTGTAGATATACCACATCTTGGATATCCATTCATCCAATGATGGGCACCTGGGTTGATTATGAATTGAGCAGGCATAAACATGGTCACACAAATATCTCTGAACTGAGATGTGGAGCTTTATAAGTGCCCAGTAAGGGAATAACAGGGCCTGTTGGTAACTCAATATTCGTCCTTTTCACGAGTCTCCATATTGATTTCCATAGTGGTTGTACCAGCTTACATTCCCACCAACAGTGAATGAGTGTTCCTATTTCTCCACATTTTTGCCAACATTTTGTTTTCATTTGACTTTTAAATGTTTGGTATCCTTACTGGGGTAAGGTGGAATCTCATAGTTGTTTCAGTTTGCATTCCTCTAATGGTTAGGGATGTTGAACATTTTCTTAAGTGTGTGTTAGCCATTTGTAATTATTCCTCTGAGAACTCCCTATTCATTTCTCTATCCCATTTTGGAGTGTGTTGTTGGATTTTTTTATGGTTTAGTTTTTTGAGTTCTTTGTAGATTCAATTTATTTATTTATTTGACAGAGAGAAAGAGCAAGGGAGGAGGCAGGGAGGGAGGGAGAAAGAATGGGTGGACTAGAGCCTGCAGCCACTGCAAATGAACTCCAGACGCATGCAGCACCTTGTGCATCTGGCTATGTGGGCCCTGGGGAGTCAAGCCTGGGTACTTTGGCTTTGCATGAAGGTGCTTTAACCACTAAGCCAGACCTGCAGACCCTTTGTAGATTCTAGATATTCAGCTTCTGTCAGTGGTATAGGTGGTTAAGATTTTCTTCCACTCAGTGGGTAATCTATTGGCTGTGCTTATGACATGTTTGTCTTTGCAAAAGCTTTTTAGTTTCATGAGATCCCATTGGTTTAGTGCTTGTTTAATTTCCTGGTTTCCTGGGGTTTGCTCAGGAAGTCTTTTCCCTGTTCTATACTGTGGAGCGTGCCTCCTGTTTTTTCCTCCAGTAGTTTAAAGAATTTCAGGTCTTATATTGAGGTCTTTAATCCATTTCGATTTAATTTTTGTGTATGACATACTGAGTGGGGCTAATTTCATTTTTTAACATATGGTCATCCAATCTGTCCAGCACCATTTGCTGAAGATGCTGTCTTTTCTCCAGTCTACATTATTGGCACTTTTGTGAAAGATCAAGCAGCTGTGGTTACTTAACCTCAGGTCTGGGACTTCAATTCCGTTCCATTGGTCTATGCTTCTGTTTAAATTCCAGTACCATGCTGTTTTTGTCACTATTTCTTTGTAACATAGCTTTTGATCAGGTATGGTGATACCACAAAAGTGTTTATTTTCTCCCCCCTGAGGATATGTTTGGATGCTGGAGGCTTTTTGACATTTTGTGTGAATTTTGAGATCATTTTTCTATCTCTGTGAAGAATAATGCTGGGATTTTTATTGATATTGCATTAAATATATATATTACCTTTATAGAATTGCCATTTTCCACAATAATAATTCAACCCATCCACAAGCATGGGAGGTCTTTCCATCTTCTCAGGTCCTTGATTCCTTTTTAAAAAATTATTATTATTTATTTATTTGCAAGTACAGAGAGATAGAGAGAAGAGAGACAGATAGAGAGAGAATGGGCATGCCAGGGCTTCTAGCCACTGCAAACAAACCCCAGGCACATGTGCCCCTTTGCATCTGGCTTATGTGGGTCCTGGGTTATTGTACCTGGGTCCTTTGGCTTTGCAGGCAAGCACCTTAACCACTAAGCCATCTCTCCAGCCCCCTCCTTGATTTCTTTCTTGAGTGTCTTTATATTTCCATTATATAGGTCTTTCATATCTTAATTAGTGTTATTCCAAGGTATTTAATTTTTTTGTTGTTGTTGCTATTGAAAATGGGACAGTCACGCTGATTTCTTTCTCTGTATATTTGCCCTTTGAATCTAGAAAAGCTACTCATTTTTGTGTATTGATTTTATATCCTGCCACTGTGCTAAAGGCATTTATGACCTTGAGAAGTTTTGAGATGGAGACTGTCGGGTTACTTATATATAGGATCATGTCATCTGCAAATAGGGCTAACTTAACTTCTTCCTTTCCAATTAGAATCCCTTTTATTTCTTTCTTCTGTCTTGTTGCTTGAGCTAGTTCTTCTAGTACTATGTTGAAGAGCACTGGTGAGAGTGGGCACCCCATTTTGTTTCTGATGTCAGTGGAAACTCCTTGAGTTTCTCCCACTAAGTATTATTTGGGCTTTAGGAGCTTTATATATAGCCCAAATTGTGTTGAGATATAAATCATCTATGCCTATTCTTTCCAGTGTTTTGATTATGAAGCGGTGTTGCATTTTGTCAAAGGCCGTCTCTGTCTGCATCAATTGTGATGATCATATGGTTCTTATTGTTAAGTTTGTTTATATGGTGTATTATGTTGTCCGATTTCCGTATGTTAAACCATCACTAAATTCCTGGGATGAAGCCTACTTGATCAAGTCAGATAATGCATTGGATATGTAGTTGAATTTGGTTTTCAGGGATTTTTGTTCAGGATCTGTGCATCTAAGATCATTAGGGATATAGGACTATAGTTTTCTTTCTTGTTGTATCTATGTCTTATTTTGTTATTAGGGTGATGTTAGCTTCATAAAAGGAGTCAGGAAGGATTCCCTGTTTTCCTATTTTGTGGAACAGTTTAAGGAAAATTGATTTCAGTTCTTCAATGAAGATTTGATAAAATTCGGGTGAGAAGCCATCCAGTCGTGGACTTTTCTTTGGGTGGGGTTTTTGATTACCTTTTCCATCTTCATGGATTTGATAGGTTTCTTTAGGAGATTAATTAGTTTTGGTAGGTGGTAAGTGTCTGGGAATTCCTTCATTTCTTTCAGATTATCCAATTCTGTGGAGTACAGGTTTTGGAATTATGCCCTGATGATTCTTCCAATTGCATTGATGTCTGTTGTGACCTCTCATTTTTCATTTCTGATTTTTTAAAGTTGAGACTTTAGTGTTTTTTGCTTGATCAGATTGCCCAGGGGTTTGTCAGTCTTGTTTATTTTTTCAAAGAAGCAGCTCTTTGTTTCATCAATTTTTAAAATTGTTTTCTTAGTTTCCAATTCATCAATTTCTTCTCTAATCTTGATTATTTCTTTCTGTCTGGACCTCATTGAGTTGGATACTTCTTGTTTTTCCAGTGCATTTAGGTGGACAGTCACGTTCTTAATTTGGTTTCTCTCTGTCTTTGTAAGGAAGGCATTTAGGGCTATAAATTTTCCCCTTATAACTGCCTTCATTGTGTCCCAGAGTTTTGGTGGGTTTTGTTTTCATTATCATTCAATTCTAGGAATTTTACAATTTCTATTTTTGATTTCTTCCATGACCCATTCATTGTTTAAAAGTATGTTTTTTAGTCTCCAGGAGGGTGTGGGGTTTTTGTTGTGTCTCTTGTTTTTAATTTCTAGGTTTCAAGCATTGTGATCTTACATGATGCAGGAAATTACTTCAACTTTCCTGTATTCATGAAAGTAGGTGTTATGGCCTAATATACGGTCAATTTTGGAGAAGGTTCTATGGGCTGCTGAGAAGAATGCATATTCTGTAGAGTTGGGGTGGAAAGTTCTGTAGATATTTGTTAGGTCTAGTTGATCTATGATATTGTTGAGTTCTATTATTTCCCTGTTGATTTTCTGCTTGGATGATCTGTCTATTGATGATAGTGGAGTATTGAAGTCTCCAACTATGATGGTGTTGGCATTTGTTTCTGTTTTATTGTTGAGTAGATTTTGTCTTATAAACTGTGCTGCATCTGTGTTTGGCACATATATATGATTGTGATGTGGGATTGTCCTTGATTGTTATGAGTTGTTTCTGTCTTGCTGCTTTTTCAACTCTCTTTGTTTTCATTGTTAAGAATTTTAACTATGATGTGTCTTAGAGAGTTTCTTGTTTGGTCTTGTCTGTTTGGTGTTCTGAGAGCTTCTCGTATTTGTGTGGGCCTCTTTATGAGACAGTTGGAAAATTTTCTCTAACAATTTGGTTGATCATGCTTTCTATTCCTCTGGCCTGGATTTCCTCTCCTTCTGATATACCAGTGATCTGGATGTTTGGTCCTTTTAAGGCTGTAGAAGATTAAGGTCAGTCTTCCTCATACCCTCTCCAGTGTCTTGTGGCTCAGGTGTTCCCTCTAAGGGCCTGGTCGGTTGCAGAATTTTATGGTACTATTGCCATTTGGGTCCAGGTTTGTGTTTCCCACCCCTTCCCTTACCCTCCCCTCCCTCCCTCCCCCACCCTATTGTCTAGTCCTTGAGATCCTTACTGGGTATGTCGGCATCTTGGGTAGATTCAGGTTAGGTGCTGTAGATGAGTGAGCCTATGTGGCAATTTTCTTTCTGTGATTGGGTAAGTTCACTGAGAATGTAACCTCAAAGTTGTCTTCCTGCCTCATCCTACTAAGTTCTTTTCTATACGCATGCACATTCACTCAGATTCTTGTAAGTATTTTTTACTGGTAGTTTGAATATATATTCCTCCCTCTTCATTTACATCACATTTTCTTGTGGGTACCTGAGCTTTTTAGTGCATGCATAGCAGCATCTATGGGCTCCAATTCTAAGCTTGGAGTGTAGATCTGTAACACAGAGCTTTCTGGGCATGTGTAAAGTCCTGGGTTCAATCCTCACCCAAAAGGAAAGAAAAAAATATTGATATTGCCCTTTATATTCATGTATTATTTTAATTTATTTATGTTTCATATTTTTTGAGATTAATCTCTAATTTTTTCAGATTTTTTTGTTTTATCAAGGGTATTCCTTTAAGTAATAGTTGTGTGTGTGTGGGGGGGGGGTTGAGTAGGCACACCCGGGGTTTTTGCCACTTTAATGGAAATGGAAATCTAGATTCTTCTGCCACTTTTTGTAGCAGGGTGAAGATTTGAGCCTTGCCTAGTATGCTTTACAAGCATGTGTCTTTAACCATTGAGTCATCTCCCCAGCCCTTCATCATGAGGCTTCTTTAGTATAATTGTCTTTCTCTACAAGCATGTGGTGTTTCATAATGCAGTGACAGTACAGTTTGGTCCTTTTACCTTGTGTGCTATGGCAACAATAGCAGTTTTATCCACTGTAGGTTTTGAAAATATCTCATAATCTCTTTTTCACCACTCATGATCCCCATTCTAATTTTCTGGCCTATACAAATACCACGAACATCCACACATGTACACAGGTACAAAGAATAAAAGCTAGGATCCATATGCTTGCTATATTCTTTCTGCTACTTCTTCCAGAATGGACCTTGATCACTGGAAGTTTTAATTGAGATATTTCAGTGTTGAGCATGCCTCTCTACCTTTGGAATCATCCTAGAGGTCACTGCCATCTGAAAAGAGAAGCTTCTCTCTCCAAAAGTGAAAGTAGGAGGAGAAGTGGCTTAGCAGTTAAGGCACTTGCCTGCAAAGCCTAAAGACCCAGGTTCAATTCTCCAGATCCTATACAAGCCAGATACACAAGGTGGCACATGCATCTGGAGTTCATTTGCAGTGGCTAGAGGTCCTGGCATGCCTATTCTATCTCTCTCTGTCTCTCTCTATAATAAATAAATAAAAAGAAAATATTCAAAAAAGTTAAAGTAGCATTAATATAAAGGTCTAAACATTAAGAGAAGAGTTTGCCAGGAAGTTTGATGAGCATAGTATATACATTTAGTCAGGCACCAGCAGGTGTTACCCCCCTAGTCCTCATGAATTTTCCTGTCTTAGGTTTTCAATATCAGGCATGCTCCCTCCCATGGAGCAGGCCTTCAGTCCAAGTAGAGAGTGGTTGGTTACCCCCTTAACAGACATGCCACTATTGCACCTGTTTGCTCATTTGACCTGCCTAGCCAAATGTAAATCTTGGATTGTCCACTGCAGTTTACTTCCAGTGGTGACTTCTCTGTCTCCCTTGGAGCTGCATGCAGCATAGCTATTCACAGCTTTATGTCAGCTGGTCTACATGGAGGAGGATTTCAGCTCAGCTCCAACAGGATGTCTCAGTGACTTTGCAGCCCAATCATGTGGCGTCTTCAGCAATAAGATCTCACTATCAATTTCTGGTGGGAAACTAAGATCTTTGGCAATGGCCTGTAATTTTTTTTTTTTTTTTTTTGTGGTGGTGGGGGCATAAGTTTCCTTTCCTGACACTGAAATTTTTCTAGTAACACTCTATGGCTTCTGGGTGTGCCATTTTCCCCAAAATTAGGTTTCCATATGACTTATTCATGCCCTTTAAGATTTTGATTAACTGTCCCCCACATTTCCTTTGCTCAATTACTTCACTTGACAGCAATTAGGCCTTTCCAACACTCATTAAACTGTTCTTCTACTTACATATGTACAATACCATCCCCTTAAGTCTTCCTCTCCTCCCTCTTCATATCATCTTTCTAGCTAAATGTCCTGTGCTACTGAATTTTATTGCAACTCACAAACAAGTCCAAACATTTCTAGCTTAAAGACCCAGATTCAATTTCCCATTACCCATGTAATCCAGATGCACAAGGTAGTGCATGCTTCTGGAGTTTGTTGGCAGTGCCTACAGGCCCTGGCCAGACCATCCTCTATATATCTGCCTCTTTCTCTCTCATTCAAAGAAAATAAAATATTTCAAATTAACCAACCTGGTATAGATTGTAAAGCTAAGCATCAGCCAATGAAATGATACCCAGGGCTCCTTTTCATTTGTGGTTAAAAGGTAGGTGGGCTTCCAGCTTGATATGCTATCTTACACCAGATTTTTGGTGTATACATATTGTTCTGTGCAGAAGTAAAGTTTGCCTTGACAAACCACCTTCATTTGAGTGTTTTTCTCCCAATTTGTGACCCAGTAAATGCCTCTAATACTCATAACACTATACTTTGCAATATATATGTGAATATGATAGACTTGGGGCAAAAAAATTATGCCACTTTTTGGCATTGTGGTGTGGTTTAAATTTTCAGTTAGAAGGTAACTGCAATTAACCTGACATTTGCAAGATTTGTTTATAGATCATGAAAATCGGTGGTGGATAACCCTGGAGAAGATGTGTTGTTGGTATTGTACTTAGGGTTATAATAGACAGTTCCAACTTGAGAAATTTGCCTCAATCTCCTGGTGCTGTTTTCCACCAGATGCTTACAAGAAGATGACGTTCAGCCTCTGTGCTACTATCTTTTCCCAACTGTCAAGAAGCTTCCCTTCAATACTGTCAGCTAAAATCAACCCTTTCTTGCCACAATCTGCTTTTAGTCTGATGCTTGATCCAAGAATTGAGAAGGCCACTACAACACAAACTTTGTGCCTGGTGGGCACTGCCAGGCACAGACTAGAGCCTTCACAGGAGATGGGCCTGAGCTGCTAGGTATGGCTAAGGACCACCGGGCTACAGGAGGCCATTCCCTCTCCAAGCCAAGCCTACCTGAACTTAGGCTTGCTCATACCCTGTGACTTTTGGCCAGTTGCCTAGGAAACTCCTTATCAGCCAGCTGCCTTCACATATCCCATCCCCCTGCGATCCACTTCCTGCCACTGTGTAGATCACCTGACTCTCTCCCTACATGCTGGAATGAACATCCCTAGGCATTGGCCAAGCAACCTTTAAACCCAGCAATCCCCTTCAGACCCTCTTCCTGCTCTCAACAACTTATAAACCCATTTCCCTCTCAATAAACCAAGCTGTTCACTGAGACTGCCTCCTGAAAGTGGTTCTTTCTGCATGCACCTGGCCAGTCCCAAGACCATGCTCTCCATGGCTGCCTGGAGAATCCAGGAACCCACAACTGGCACCTGAACAAGGACCCTCTGAGACGGGCCAGGATAGGTGAATGTTCTCCCAGAGGGACTGGGTGATATTGGCCCATGTTCCCTTCTTCCACGTTTTTGTGCGCTGGCATGTTTCTCTCCTCCCTCCTTATTTTCAGTTCACACCATCACAAGGGAGTAGACATAACAAACTGGTAATTGTTGTCTCTTGGCCAAAGCCACTCTTTGGCATTGGCTAAAGGCCAACAGTCCTCTGCCTGGACCCTGATAGCCCATTGGGTGTTGGCAAAGTCCTTCTATGGCCTTCTCTCCAACATAAAAAGCCAGTAACACATTTACCTCTTAAAAATTTGTAGGGCAGGTCACCGGCCTCTTAAACTTGTGGACAGGCTTATGTCTGGACCATTGGGGAATCCCCCAAAGTGCTATTCAGCCCTCAGGGATGTTGCCCTCTGGTCTTGGCATTTCCATTCTTCTTCTGTCATGAATGACATTGCCTCCCACCAAAAAGAATCACAGATTTGTAGATTAATGGCTCTCCTGAAAGTGAGGGAAAGTAAACTCTCCCAGAGGACGGCTGCCTCCTTTGGGAGGAAGTCCTCACAGTCACCCCTTGAATGATTTCTGGGGATCCATGTGATCCAGTCATGTGGACCTGCATAGCTTATCTGGCTAGGAAATGAAAAGTTCCAGAAGAAAATTTCCTGTCATTCCTTTGTCATCTCCTTTCAAGTTTCTCTGCTATGCAAGTGTTCCAAAGCAGCTCAGGACCAGCGGCAGGCTCATGCATGCTGAGACATTGGCACCTTGGCCCATGAAGGCACAACCTGTCCTTCGCCCCTTGCAGTCCAGGGATGCCCTCCTTTGCCAGTGGCCCCTGGTGGTCCTGGGGGCTCCCTCCCTTCCCAGGCCTCCCTGCCCTTCTTTCCTCTTGTGAAGCTGGACTCGGGTGAGAACCTGGGAGCAGGGCAGGGCTGATCCAAAGGTGCTGAGCCATGCAATCTCCCGCCCCCTACCCAGGCACCACCTGCAGTGCCATCACCACGAAGCAGCAGATAAAGAAGAAAAAAAAAGGTCACGTTTATATAAAGCCTATGGTGAAATGAAGTTTTACATAAACAATGCCATTTGTTTCTTGATATCATACATATAATCACTGAGTTTATGTTCTATGTTAACATCAACTTACATAGAGGATTATTGAAAACAACCAAATTTTCTCTGAGATGGCCACTTATGGCTGGTCTCAAGACCCTGCTCTCCATGGTTGCCTGGATGATCCAGGGACCCAGCAGGTGTCAGCAAGTTGTTGCTGTAGGAAACATGACTGTGCAGCTTTGGGTCTTTTGGAACTGATTTACAGAAGGAATTTGTAATATTGGCCTAAAAGAAGCCATGCAGTGTTTTCAACACAGTTTAGTGGACTATTCTGGTCAGAGTTTAGAGATCTGAATGCAGTAAGATCTAGGGACTCTGAGGTCCAGTTTATGATAAGAATTAAGAGCTTTGTGTGGGCTGGAGTAGAAGAAATTTATGTGAAAGTCTTACTGAACTTTTTCTGTGTCTGAAGAACTTGTGTAGAGTTGTATTTAGAAATAGACAGCTGTGAGGAGAAGGAGGTGGCACAGAAACAACCATTGTATCCTTGAGACAAGTCCTATTGAGCTGCAATTGCTTCAAAATTGCTTGAGAAACCACCATTGGGAATTAACCAGCTGTTCTGTGTTGGGACATCAGAAAAAATGCTGTCCCTTTTAAAAGTCAGGGTGCCTGAATACTTAAGGAGTGTCCTGTTGTTCAAATTCATGTTTATTCCCATCAAATTTATAAATTTCATAGCCCATCCAGTACTATGAAGCAGATCAGCTACAGGAATGAAATCATTGGATTTCTTGCAGTTTTTGAAATGGCCCCTAAGTAATGTGCAGCCCTAAATGTAGGCCATTGTGGCCATGGCATAGATAAACAATTAGTTGCATTAGAAAACACAGGATTTTATTGGTATCCCAGGATTGAAAGAAAATTAGAAAGGGAAATTGAGGCCTTGGGATAAAGTGTTCACCAGACTGTGAGCTGCACAGCTATAGACAGAACTGGAATGCCATGAACTTCATCACTGGTTACACATGTCAGAGTTGAAGTTACTAATTGTTCAGAGATTCTAAGTTGAATAATGCAGATTGCCCATTTAAGATATTTGCAATAGTTTACTGAGATTGTTGTTTGAAGGATGGTTCAAAAGATTGCCTACTATGTATGACCTGGAGTTATCTGAATTCCTATTGATTAAAGAATACACTATTGTATACAAGTAGATGAATTTCATTATCTAACCACTTTATAGAGCCATATAACAGTTTCATATTTAAATGCTGAGTAATAATGGGGAAAATACTACCTTTTAAAAACTTCTTTATTTGTAACTGCCCCAAATATATCCAGTGTACCATGATCCTCTCCCATCACCCTCTATTTTCTTCCTCTAAAATCCAATCTACATTGATTCCCTTCTTCTTTCCAATTAGTCTCTCTTCTATCTTAATGTCACTTATTTCCCACTTATTTTGCAGGTTTTGTGCAGATAGCATCAGCCACTTTGAGGTTATTAATGTCAAGAACAATTTTCGTCTAGAATTTTGGCACTTACAATTCTTTATTTTTTGGATTTTAGATGTAGGGTCTCACTCTAGTCCCAGATAGCCTTAAATTCACTAAGTATTCTCAGCATGTCCTGAAACTGATGGTGATCCTCCTACATTTGCCTCCCTAGTTTGGGGATTAAAGGCATGTACCACCATGCCCAGCTCTCACAATTCTCCATCCACCTCTTCCACAATGGTTCCTGAGCCCTGGAGTATGTGTTAGTGATGTCTCATTTAGTACTGAACATTCTACTGTCAATTATCAGCAATTTGTCGTTTCTTGAATCTACCCAGTGGTAACCGCCATATGAAAAAGAAGGCATGAACATATTTAGATGGCAGGTTGTTAGGAATAATATATCAAATTAACAATACAGGAGAAGTAGTTCTAGAATTATGGCCTGCTGTGGTGGTATGATTCAAGTGCTCCTACAAACTTAGGTATTCTGAATGCTTCTGTCCCCAGCTGCTGGAAATTTGACAATTGAAGCCTCCTGGAGGCACTGTATTGTTACAGCCACCTTTCCCATGTCAGTGTTTGGCAGACTCTCCTGTTTCACATCTGATGTTTCCAGGAGGTGATGTATACCCTCTACTGGTTACATTATTTTTGCCTGACACTTTAGAGCTTCACCTCAAGTCTGTAAGCCAAAATAAACCCCCTATTCCCCACAAGCTGCTCTTGGTTGGCTGTTTTTTGCCAGCAATGTGAAAGCAACAGGAACACCTTCCCATCTAGAGGCTTTTGATTAAGTATTCAGTACCAAGCAGAAATTCCCTGTTATGGAGAAGGCCTCAAGTCTAATGAGAGAACATTTGGTCTCCCTCATAATGGAAATAGTACAATTGATACATTTGACCTGGTTGACCATCAATAAAAATTGCATGGTCACTACAGGGTAACACTATTGATTACTTTTCTCTCCCAACAGGCTACTTAGCTCTTCCTAGTACATTGATAGCCAGCTAACTGGGAGGAGGCTTCCATCTTTGCTGCAGCTTGATTTCCCAGAGTCCTTCATCTCACACATGTGGAGTCTTTAGTAATAGAGTCTTGCCACCTGGTTCTGAACGATAACTAAGGTCTTGGTAATGTGTGAAGTATTCTTGACATCAGTGGATTTTATGGCTAACAGTCAGTGGAAGGCAACCTACCCTGACCCTGAATTTTTCTAATAACAATGCATTGGTTCTGGGTACGACAATATCTATCTCTAAATTACTTATGATTAAACTCTATTTTAACATTTAAATTACTAGCTAGGAAAGAAATAGGCTTTCAGTGCTATTTAGCTCTTAGTAAACCATTAAGTTTCTAGAGAAGAGAAAAAAGTCCTACTTTGTTAGCACTATCTGTAACATACATGTGAGCCAACATGTTTCAGATTGTGTGTGTTCATTGCTTGGGACTTGCATGGCATAGTGGCATGCATAGTGCAATGTGCTTGTATGGATTCCCAACATATACTGCACTGAAGTTGACTGATGCAACATGGTATATTGGTGGCAAAACACATTTAATTCATTGCTTATAATATATTTGATTTTGAATTAATATTTGGTTATTGCTTGCTCGGAATCCTTTCAGTTTTGCCATATTTATCATGACCCCAACATTGATCATCAGACTCCATATGGAGTCAAAATCCTCAACTTTATTAAGAGGTTCTATTCTACTACTAGTGTTAAGAATTGAACCCATAGCCTTGTATCTTCTGGGCAGGCAGTGCATCACATTGTTATAATACAAGCCCTAATATATGCCTTTCCATTCCATTGTATTTTCATTTAAAAATAATAATAATAATCTTACACCAGGCATGGTGGCACAAGGCTTTAATCCCAGGACTTGGGAGGGTGAGAAAGGAGGATTGCTGTGATTTAGAAACAACCCTGAGATTACATAGTGGATTTCAGGTCTGCCTGGCTACAATGAAACCCTAACTCAAAAAAACAAAACAAGCAAACAACAACAACAAAAAACTTATTTTCTTGAATCACTACAGCAAAATACGGGAATATTAGTCTGGAGTCTTTTTTTCCATGATACAGCATGTACACTTTGTGCTTATTGAATAAGTCCCTACCAAGTTACACATAGAAACATGAAGTCCAGTTTACTAGACCCTATTTTATAATCTTGGGTTGAAGAGAAATATCTCATTATAGCAACTGGTGTCATTTGAAGATGTAGCTGTGGACTTCACCTGGCAAGAGTGGCAGCACCTGGATGCTGTTCAGCAAAGCCTCTACAGAAATGTGATGCTGGAGAACTACAGCAGCCTGATGTTCTTGGGTGAGCTAAACTCCCGTACATTTCTGAGTAGCAATTCCTTTCTTTTTGCTTGATAAGTATAGTTATTATTGTTAACATTTAGTATTGTTTTGATATTTTACTCTTAAACTGACATACTTAATGGAACATATTATATAGAACAAAGTGGATTTACAGTACAGACATATATAATGACAAGAGTCTGTCAGATCAGGCACTAGTTGTATGGGGAACACTCAAAAATTCTAGTAGCTATTTTGAAATACTAATGTACTTGTTGCTAGAAGCATGCTAACTTACTTCTGTGCTATACAACATAAGAAATTATTTCTTCCAAATGCACCCAGTTAATACTAACTATACTCATTCTATCCCCTTCCTTCTACTCATTTCCACATTGTGATTACTTGTTGTATTTTCTACCTCTGTTATGTAAACTTGGAGTTGGAAGTATAATGAAAACATGCAGTATTTTTGTTTCTTTGTTGGTCATATTTCATTTATATCCCATGAATTTTAGGGGGGGGGACTGAAATCACATCTATTCACTCCAATTATAGAGGGATGTGATAGCCCAAAGTAGAAATTATAAATTCCCCTTCCTGAGTGAGCTTATTTGGGTTACTTAGAAAGCAAATTCTTCTATGATACACATTTTTACTGCCAAAAAATAAAAACCATAATCTGTTTTTATTGCTTATTTACACATTACCAATTGGAATATCAAGTGAGAAATTTACAGCATTTATTTCTGGCTGTTGAGTGTTGATTGTCTATTTTCATTATCATAGACTTATGTAAGTGTTGCAGCATTCTTGATTTCTTTGATATGACTGTTGAAAAATCTCTTGGAGGTCAGTAGAGCTACTCTGATTTAAAACGATGACTGTCAATTCATAACCAGAGGAAATAGCTTTATTACTTTACATAATACCCTACAATTGTCTTCATATCACCATTGTTAATGTTTTCTTTTTATTTGAAGACTGTATCTCACTCTACCCTAGGGTATCCTGGAGTTCACTCTGTCACCAAGTATGTCCTCAAAATCTTAGTGATTTTCCTACCTAGGGTACCAAATTGTTTGTGGTGAAAGAGTGTGCCACCACACCTGGATCAATTTCTCCTTAGACTCATATATATATATATATATATATATATATATATATATATATATATACATAATACATATTTGACTTCCAGACAAGGACATTTTTCTAGTCTCTCTTGTGATTTGTATGGATTTTGTTTATTGTACTGATCATATATCTTCGGCTAAGATTTTACTTTTTTTTCTTTATGCTTTGAATTGAACTTAGCAGTTCATACATCCTGGAAAAGTGTTTTACCACTAAGCTATTTTTCATCACTAAGACTTGAAGAGTGATGGATAAGTACATTGAGGCCCTCTGTTATATATAACATTACTTGTTACATTATAGTCCTGTGTTGATTTATGGAAATTTTTATTTTTCTTTAAATTTATTTGTGTGTGTGTGTGTGTGTGTGTGTGTGTGTGTGTGTGTGTATTCATGTGCTTTACTCGGTGGCCTTCTTCAAATTATTTGTATTTCATTTGTTTTACTCTAGAACATGGTCATTTTATACATTCACTGACTTAAGGGCAATTTTTATAAATCCTGAGTCCATTCTTTCCTAATATTCCTTGTGATTTCTTCATTTTCCTAAGGTATTTTTAAATAATAATGCAAGTTTTGGCTCAGCTTTAACAATTTAGTTCTGAATCTTCATTTTTTAAAATCTTTATTTATTTATTTGAGAGGGAGAGAGAGAGGATAAGGCAGATAGAGAGAATCAGTGTGCCAGGGCTTTCAGCCACTGGAAACAAATTCCAGATGCATGCACTACCTTGGTCATCTGGCTTGTGTGGGTACTAAGGAATCGAACCTAGTTCTTTTGGCTTTGCAGACAAGTGCCTGAACTGCTAAGGCATCTCTCCAGCTCCTCTTTTACTTTTTTCTTTTTTATTAAATTCTTTAATTGAACTCTTTTTCCACAGTATTCCTCTCTTCTTCTCTTTATGACCACTTTCTCTTATTTCCATTTATCACTAATACATGCTGTTCAGAGTCATATGAGGGAAATATTTTCAATGTCAACTCAGGCAAATATTCCAGTTAATGAACACCAGGTTTATAAACTTTCTCTAAGCTAACTTTGCAGCTCACCTAATAGAGATTGGGTGTAGAAATGCAGCTTTTATCTTATACAATTCCACATAATATAACATATTGACACAATTTGTACATTATTTCCCAATGACAGGGAACTGTTTGACCAAACCAGATTTGATCTTCAAGTTAGAGCATGGATTTGCACCATGGAGTGTATTAGAAGGCTCAATTCAGAGGCTTCCAGGCAAGTACATGCATAATGTGTAACACAGGTCAGTGAGCTGAGCACTTATCAGGAATTGTCATGATAAGTGTTATTACTGTGAATCACACACCTTTTATGACATGGAGAAATTTCTTCTTTTTCTGACATTGAAGAATGCTTTCTTATGTATTCCAAAATTTAATTCCCTGTTTAGGTGGTCTGGGAAAATGTGTGTTAGATATTATACTATGTTGTTAACTGACCATTTTCTGTATGTTTCACTGTAATAATGCCATTAGTCACTTTCACTGCTGTGACAAAATCCTTAGAAGAAACACTTTAAGGAAGAAAAATATTTATTCAAGTATACAATTCTATAATGGTGGTTTTGCTTACAATGTTGACACAAAGAAAGTATTTAACATAATTATATTTACTACTACCAGTGAAATTTAGAAGTAACTGAAAAAAGACAGCATCAGAGATTCCATGACAAGAAATTAGAATACGTCTGTGAAATGTGCATGAGAATGTAGTTACAAAATTATATTAGATTTGTGAAATATAGGAAGTGTGTCAGGGATTTATAAATAAGCATTTGGTGTATTGAAGAAAGAAAATCTAAATGACGGTACAAATAAAATTAAGAAATAGTCCATTCTCATGTTTTAGATGAAAATAAAATGTAAAGCCACAGGTACAACATCAGCCCAGACAGTACAAAGAGCTCTTGTGTCAAGAGTGGTATCTGTAGGGTTATTAGAAATACGTGTCTCTTGCAGGTGTTAATTCTAGAGATTCAGATCACTATGGCTGTCACTCACTCTATAACAGCAGACTCACATGAGAGAAATTCTAGAATTAACCACTTGAAAATTTTGAAACCTGAAAACATGAGTAATCCAGGGATTCTTTACACATTAAATATTTATATGTGGGAGATGAACACAAGAAGAAATACTCAGTCTGACAGGATCAAATGGAGAATTGCTGATCAAGTTTTGCCTTAGAGAACCAAAGGAGGGAAGTTTTGGTGTTCTCACCCTTTATGGTGAAGAGTCAACCATGTTGCTTATTGATGTTCAAAGTATAGGGAGTGTTAAGCCTATATTATGTTGTTTGGCCTTTAGACATTCATTATAATGTCATATGTTTAGTTGCAAACTGACTGAAAATTATAAAACAGGGTCAGTTATATGGGTGGATTCTTCCCCTTACCATATACTTGATTCTTGGTTGGGTACTTAAATCCCTGAATTGAACTAAGTTTCCTTGTTTCTGGATTTTTACTTTTTGATAAACAATGGTGAGGCCTTGTATTTTTGCCTGTATGTGGAATAAATTTAGAACTGTGCCTTTTATGTCAATCTCAAGGTTTTCTAGTGGCTTTTTATATGAAAATACATTTTTATTTGCCTGCACACCTGCAGTTGACCTTACTTATAGGTCCATCCATCAGTGCATTCATACTACCAACATCAACAGTGAGCACAGATTGACTATATCAGTCTACAGATGAACCACCATTACTTCTGCCAACAACAACTTGTAGAAAGAATATAGCTGTTCTCAAATTTTTTCTTTTATCCTTATTTTTTAACTGTTTTTTTCTGTATTAGTAGCTTTGTTTTCATTTTACTCATATTGTGATGCTTTTCATATTCATATTTTACTCTTTATTTTTATTTTAATTGGTATTATTTTGCTTTCATATCCTGATGTGGTTTGTTTTTCTTCTTTCTCATGCAGAATTTTTTTCTGTGTCATCTTCCTTCTCCTTTTCTCCTTCATTCAGAAAAATAATGAGTGAAAACCATGTCCATCTGTTACTCTAATTAGATAATAGTATTTAAAAAATATAAAACAATCATGTCCACAGTCATTATGAAATGCAATAGTGGCTGGGGAGCTCACTCAGTATGTTAATATGCTTTTTGCATAATCATGAGTTCAGATCCTCAGAATCAACCAGAGTATTGAGAATCCCTCAAATCTCATAGTGCATAATTATTGCATACACAGTATGTTACAACAGTAGACACTGTTAAACAAAGTTCAAGGCAATGACTGACACCCAAGCTTGAATATCAGAAAGCATGCATTTGGTAACACACATTTCCAAACTCACAAACAGACATTCACATATAAACATATAAAAAATTAAAAAACTATCATGAATATGTACCATGGAGAAAGGTGTTAGTGGAGAGACTAGACACAAAAACAAAACATGCCCTATGTTATTGTTGTAGAATTTGGCACTAGTCTTTGTAAATAAACCAAATATCTGTAGAGAGAAACATTCAATCAACATGTGCTAAAATGATGTGTAAATACTTAGGCAAATAACTGCCAGTGGAAAATAAAAACTTTTCTTCATATCCAATCAGTTATTTCACTGAAAATTAAATCATTAAATACACCTTATCTGAGAGAATTGATGTCTCCCAAAAAGTTAGACCAGAACTTATTGAGGATGCAAGAAAACCAAACAACCAAAAACATCATCTCACTTAGAGGTCCCTAATAAATTCTGCTAAATAGGAAAACATTTGCTGAGTTTGTGCTTTGTTGTGTAAGACATGCCCCATGTCAAGAAACTCTCCATAGAAAATAGTAAAGAAGTCAATTGAAAAGTAGTATTACTATAATAATTGTGAGCTATCTTTTTGTAAATTGTAATACTCTACAAAGACTAGGAAGCCCTTGTGAGTCAAATTTTTGTTTAGTATTTCAAATGTAATAAGTTCGTTTTTATTTCTCAGAATTAAAAACTCAACAGAAAATGCACTGGACAGAGACTGATGATTTTAAACAATGCCAGAATACTGTTTACCAGAAGTTACATCAGACTTGTGATCAAGGAACAAACACTGGTGACAAGCTGTATGAATGTAGGACAGCTTTGATCTCCAAGTCACACCTCAGTAATCATCAGAGAACTCAAACAGGTAAGAAACCTTATGACTGTAATATATGTGGAAAAACTTACCTTACCCAGTCATATCTCACTAGGCATTATTAAACTCACACAGGTTATATGCCATATGAATGCAGCAAATGTGGGAAAGCTTTCATGTCCAAGTCACATCTCAATAAGCTATATGAATATACTGCATGTGTGAAAGCCTCCATTATGAATTCAGATCCTAATAGGTATCAGAGAATTCAAATAGGTGAGAACACTTATGAATGTAATGAATGTGTAAAAACTCTGCATCACCCCGTTACATCTCACTGTGCATCATTGAACACACACAGGTGAGAAGCCATATGAATGTACTGAATGTGGGAAAGCCTTCATCTGCAAGTCATATTTTAATAAGCATCAGAGAAGTCACACCGAAGAGAAGCCATATGGATGTACTGAATGTGGGAAAGCCTTCATCTGCAAGTCAAATCTTATTAAGCATCAGAGAATTCACACAGGTGAGAAGCCATATGAATGTACTGAATGTGAGAAAGCCTTCATCTGCAAGTCAAATCTTATTACGCATCAGAGAATTCACACAGGTGAGAAGCCATATGAATGTACTGAATGTGGAAAAGCCTTCATCTGCAAGTCAAACCTTACTATACATCAGAGAACTCACACAGGTGAGAAGCCATATGAATGTACTGAGTGTCAGAAAGCTTTCATCTCCAAATCATACCTAAAAATTCATTGCAGAATTCATACAGGTGAAAAGCCATATAAATGTACTAAATGTGGGAAAGCCTTCATCTCCAATTCACAGTTCACTACTCATCAGAGAAACCACACAGGTGATAAACGATATAAATGTATTCAATGTGGAAAAGGCTTCCTCCGCAAGGCAGATCTCACAAATCATCAGAGAAGTCACACAGGTGAGAAGCCATATGAATGTACTGAATGTGGGAAAGCCTTCGTCTGCAAGTCATATTTTATTAAGCATCAGAGAAGTCACACAGAAGAGAAGCCATATGGATGTACTGAATGTGGGAAAGCCTTCATCTGCAAGTCAAGTCTTATTAACCATCAGAGAATTCACACAGGTGAGAAGCCATATGAATGTACTGAATGTGGGAAAGCCTTCATCTGCAAGTCAAACCTTACTATACATCAGAGAACTCACACAGGTGAGAAGCCATATGAATGTACTGAGTGTCAGAAAGCTTACTTCTCCAAATCATACCTAAAAATTCATTGGAGAATTCATACAGGTGAAAAGCCATATAAATGTACTGAATGTGGGAAAACCTTTGCCTCCAATTCACAGTTCACTACTCATCAGAGAAACCACACAGGTGATAAACGATATAAATGTATTCAATGTGGAAAAGGCTTCCTCCGCAAGGCAGATCTCACAAATCATCAGAGAAGTCACACAGGTGAGAAGCCATATGAATGTACTGAATGTGGGAAAACCTTCATCTGCAAGTCAAATCTTATTAAGCATCAGAGAAGTCACACAGGTGAGAAGCCATATGAATGTATTGAATGTGGGAAAGCCTTCGTCTGCAAGTCAAGTCTTAATAAGCATCAGAGAAGTCACACAGGAGAGAAGCCATATGGATGTACTGAATGTGGGAAAGCCTTCATCTGCAAGTCAAACCTTACTATACATCAGAGAATTCACACAGGTGAGAAGCCATATGAATGTACTGAATGTGGGAAAGCCTTCATCTGCAAGTCACATCTTAATAGGCATCAGAGAACTCATATAGGTGAAAATCCATGTGAATGAACTGTGGGAAAGCTTTCATCTCCAAGTCATTGCTAACAAGTCATCAGAGAATTCATATATGTGAGAAGCCACATCAATGTAATGAATGAGGGAGAGGTTTCCTTGCAAAGTAAGACCTTAGGAAACATGAAAGAATTCATCTGAATGTACTAAATGTGGTAATAGTTTCATCTTCAAGACACATCTCACTCTGCACTATAGAAATCACACAAGTTTAAAGATATATGAGTGTACTTAATGTGGGAGAGTTTTTCTTACCAAGTCAGGTCTTTATAATCATCAGAGAATTCACAAAGGTGAGAAGCTATATGAATATCATGAATGTGTGAAAGCTTTAATTGCTAAGTCAAATGTTATTAAACATTACAGAACACCCAGGTGAGAATGCATATGAATATAGTAGTGTTGGAAGGTTTTCATCTTCAAATCACAGCACACTATGCATCAGAGAAATCACACTGGAAAGAAATCATATGAATATAATGAATGTGGAAACACATTCAACTCTCAGTGAGTATTAATGCAAAAGATGTGAGAAAGCTTTCTGCCTAAAGTCACAACTCAGTGTGTATCTTTAGACAGGTGGAAAGCCAAATGAATATACTAAAAGTGAGAAAACCTTTTTACTGAAGTCAAAAGTCATGAGGTATAAGACAACACACACAGGTGAGAAGTCAGTTGAATAAAATAAATTTGGAACAGCTTTCTTGTAGTAGCGGTCAAACCAAATTTTGTATTTGAGGATTCACATAGGAGAGAGAACAGAAACTATATCGATGTAACAGTCAAAATACATTCATCTCCCAGTCACAGGTTACTGTGCATCAGAGAACTCACACAGATGGAAAAAACATGTAAATGTAATGAATGTGTAAAAGCTTTTATCTGTCAGTCATAGACTGCTATGTATGAGGGAATTCATATAAATTAGAAATCATATGTATATAATGAATGTTGAAAACTTGCAGATAATATTCATGAATCTGAAAAAATGCACTTTGTTCTTTAAGTCATTCCTTAGTGAATTTCTGAAATCATGTCAATTTTCTTCTTTTTTTATTTGGTTGTGGGAAGTATATGAATTGATTTAGGAACTTGCACTTGAATAGCCATGCAGTGATGTAAACAAAGCTTAATGGCCAATTGTGCTGTTTGGAAAGCTAAAAGCAGAATGAAGTGTGGGAATAAGAAATTTTGACAGTAGTATTTTGTGTGATGATTATTCACTGAGTTCTGACCAGTTCCTGGGAACTTGAATTATGTTGACCCTAATGAAGAGGTTCATGAATATATTGGAAGATGGATCATGGTTTGCATCGAGACCTGATGGCATTTTAGATATACCAGGGCCAGACAAGGACTACCATGGAGTGCTCTTGGGTCACGATGGAAGTTTCCCTAGCTTTTCAGCAAAGCCTGAGGTGAAGAATTCGCAATTTCATAGACTTTCAGTCACTGTTTATGATACCAGACTTGAGCTGCAGATGTTTGATATTTTCTTGATGGTTATTTACTTTACATTGGTCCAGACTCTCCTTGTTCTGCCTTATAGCAGTTTTAATTATTGCTTCTAACAGTTCCCATTTTACTTCTAACTATTGGTTCTAACGCTCAGTCATCTGTCCAGTCCACACAATGATAATCATGTCTCCCCAAGCATCATCTGTAACACAATGATGATCATACATCCCTAACCAACATCTGTAACACAATGATGATCATGTCCTCGCAGGCCTCATGTGTGGCAAAATGATGATCACATCTCTTCAGGTCTTATCCATAACACAATGATAATCAAATATCCCCAGGCCTCATCTGTTACAGAATGATGGTCATGTTTCCACAGGCCTCATTTTTAATACGATAATGAACAAGTCTCCCCAGGCCTCATGTGTAACAAAATCATAACCATGTCTCCCCAGGCATCATATGTAATACAATGGTGATCATGTCTCTCCAGGATTCCTTTTTAACACAATGATGATCAAGTTGTCTCCTCAGGCCTCATCTCTAACACAATGATGATCATTTCTTACCAGGCCTCATCTGTAACACAATGGTTTAAAGCTGGGCTCAGCAACATAGTGAGTTTCAGACCAGCCTAGGGTACATTTGAAATTCTCCCTCAGAAAGGTACAGAAATAGTGATTACACGATTTGAAGGCTTGTGTCTCTCCTATATGAAAAGAGAAAGAGCAATAAGAGGGAAGAACTTGGTGGTAAAGACGTAGAGTTTGCAGGAGGAATCTGGAACTGGTTCCATGAAGCACAGGTCACAGGAATGGCAGCAAATAAGAATCCCGACAGGAAGGAGAGAGACTGTGAGCTTGAAATAAATGAAAAGCAGGACAAAAACAGGTAGTTGGGGCATAAATGTTGAACAAAGTACACCATATCAAATCAACACACACAGGCTCAGATCAGGATACAGGACAGGGAATTTAGTGACTAAATTAATGGACTAGGAACGATTCTAAGGCTGCAACTGGGTATGACTCAAAAAAAAAAAAAAAAAAAAACTTGTTCAAGACCAGATTGTTTAGGGTTTTGTTTTATTTTTATTTTTATTGACTCTATAAACAAATATGATGCCTGTTCTCAATGTGGACATTTTGTGAATAAAGCTTAGAAACCATTCTTAGAGCAGTGTAATGCATAATGGTTCACATCTGTAATCCCACTGTTTTTTTTCTTTTTTGAGATAGGGTCTCACACTAGTCCAGGCTGACATGCAATTCACTATGTAGTCTCACAGTGGCCTCGAACCCATGGCAATCCTCCTACTGCCCCCTCCCAAGTGCTGGCATTAAAGGTGTGTGCCACCACACCTGGCTGTAATCCCACTTCTTATAAGGCATGAGGAGCAGGACTGCCACTACTTCAAGGCCAATCTAGGGTGAAAAATAAGACAGTGCTTGAAGTATTAATGACTTTCTCTGAAAACTAGAGGGAACTAAAGGGGTGATGACTGTCCCTAAGACTACAAAGCCTTGAGGAAACATCAAAAGCAATCAGTCCCAGGCAACCCTTACAATTCTCCTAACTGATGTACTTCCTTTAACTCAGTAGGCCTTGAAGGAACAGAAACCATCTGAAATATTTTCCCTTAGACAATTCTGCTGAAAATGCTTACGCTGAGCAAGGATACAAATATCTATAAGTTCTTTATCTACTTCCCTTGGATGTGTACCTGGTCCAGTCTGTTTTCCTCAGGATCCTCCTTATAAACTTACACCCTAGTGTAGTTCAGGGCTTCAGCCTCCATCCTGCAGGAAGGTTGTAGCTCCTCACTGTGCTTCAATAAACAGTCTCAGACTGTTGTGATCAAGTCCAGCATTTTCCTTTGCTTTTTTCTTTCACTTTCCTTATATTTCTGGTGCTGAGACTCAGATTGGAGCACTCATGGCTTTTGGGTTACATATCGTCCCCTCATCTGTCCATCTCATCCTTTCTACCTCCCTACCAGTGTTTCACTTCCTTGGGAGAATAGATTGTCATACTCTACTCACTATTCTGGACTAAACAGTCACCAGTGGGGACCTGAGACCTCCAGTCTTTTGTGGCCTTTGTTTACATAAGTGGCACAAGTTCTTTTCAACCTCATGGTTCAAGGGGCTTTATTAGTGTTCTGTGTAAACCCAATTTGATATCTGGAAGTTTCCTTCTTTTCTTTTTCTTCACACACTGACCCCTGGATTGCATGAGCTTTGCAGCTCAGTTGTGGAGAATGAGGACTTTTGACCAGGGCTACACCTTAATGAATGTCCAAAATACCTCTCTGAGCTCAGCTGAGTCAAAAAAGCCCTGAGACAAAAGCCCTGTGGGTCATAGTTCCCTCTCTCTCCCTCCCATCTCCCCCAAACTTTTGAACTCTAGACAGGAGACCATTCACTGTGCGACTATCTTCATCCACATCCTCATCAAATTACAACCTTCTGTACAAGGTATTCACTCTCGGTCTACAGTGGAGGTACCCCATCTCAGACCTTAGAAACTGCAGGAGTTTCTCACTTTTCAGTCTGTGGATGATGTGAGGCATCGAAAACCCTCTAGGTTTAATTCTACTGGACACCCCAAATATTATGAATGTGGGACACTCCCTCCTAATCCTAGAGATTTGTTGCCCTCCCTAAGCTTCAGAAACTTCCCTGGTGACATCAACCACTCCAGTTAGTCTTTGTCCTCCAAAATGGGCTCTAAGTTACCTATTCCAAAAGACACCCAATTGGCATGTCTCAAAATTAATTTAGAGGAAGTCAGATTATCTGAGGCAATCACAGTATAAAAAACCTTAACCAATAAATGACTAGAAAAATCAGTGCCTGCCACACAGCTAGATAAAATAAATAAAGACAAACACCAAGGAAAATTCTGTAACCCCTAGACCACTTACCTATGGCTAATGGTCACAGAAGAAAAAAAAAATCATCTTTAAATTTAAAACACTGGGTGTTGCTTTCTTATAATTTAAGTCCTCCCCAATGTAAAACATAGCTAAAATCTTAAAAATGGACATCCCTCCATGTTTCGTGTTGTACTGTTTAATGCTGGCCAGCAATGTTATGTGATGTGTTCTGTTTCATGTAGTATGTCTTTATGTATGAATAAATTCATGGCCATTAATCCTTTCAATGTTTATTTTAATTGAATGTTCTGATGCTTATTATTTTAAATGATATTAAATTATGAAAATCAGGTTTGTGATATATTTCTCATCTTAAATTCTAAGGTTAGCCTATCTATGAATTGTAAAACATGCTACTTGAGAAAATTAGACATTTGATACACCAACTGAGTGCTTCATTTTTGCATCATGGAACAGAAACTTTAAAATGATGAGTGTTAAATGGTATATTCACAGAGGTGGTTTATTTTTTGTTGTTTGTTTGTTTTTTGAGGTAGGGTTTCATTCTAGCCCAGGCTGACCTACAATTCACTACGGAGTTTCAGAGTGGCCTTGAACTCATGGAGATCATCCTAACTCTGCCTCCCGAGTGCTGGGTTTAAAGGCTTGTGCCACCATGCCCGGCTTTTGATTTGTATACAATTAGGAGATTATGAAAAGTTGTGCTTAAGACTGAATTTAATAGACAACTAAGTGAGAAATATAATTGGCCCTTTAAATATGTTCTTGGTAATAACAATAAAGGATGTTTTAAAGTCAAAAAAAGTTCTAAGGTTTTCTGCTAAGGATGTTTCTCTACAGATTTTCAAAATTAGAATGATTAACTTTGTGATGCTGAACTACTTGCTTCTCTGTCAATTAGTAACAAGATAAGTTAATTGAGTGACATTTCTCTTAATTATCCTAAAAATAATTAAAAGTTTTTAAGACAAGATGAGATTGTTGAAGGATAATATAGAAAGAGATTTCCAGGGCTGGAGAGATGGCTTTGTGGTTAAGGCACTTACCTGCAAAGCCTGAGGACCCATGTTTATTTTTCCACATGCCATGTAAACCAGTTCCACAAACATGAGGAAAATGCAAGGTTGTACATGACACTAGGTGGCACAAGCATCTGGAGTTCAATTGCAGTGGCTGAGGCCCTGGCAAAGCCAATTCTCTCTCTCTCTCTCTCTCTCTCTCTCTCTCTCTCTCTCTCTCAATTAAAAAAAAATAAAAAATGGAAGAGATTTTCAATAATAGATACACAGAACTTTATTAAGATGTTTAACTGGTCAATGAAATCATAAAATAATGTGAGGATATAAACAGTAAGATTTTATTTAAAAAGATTGTCTTTAGGCAGAGCCAAAAAGTGACAAGGCATCAGACAACCTAGACACTCCTGATTACACCTCTCCTCATGGTCTCGGATGGTTTCCAGGAACTGTTAGATGAAAGAGACAGATCAAGGGAAATGTA
>CM070791.1:9268710-9312742 GCA_036346955.1 Dipus sagitta | reverse complement strand
TCATATGGCTTCTCACCTGTGTGTGTTCAATGATGCACAGTGAGATGTAACGGGGTGATGCAGAGTTTTTACACATTCATTACATTCATAAGTGTTCTCACCTATTTGAATTCTCTGATACCTATTAGGATCTGAATTCATAATGGAGGCTTTCACACATGCAGTATATTCATACAGCTTATTGAGATGTGACTTGGACATGAAAGCTTTCCCACATTTGCTGCATTCATATGGCATATAACCTGTGTGAGTTTAATAATGCCTAGTGAGATATGACTGGGTAAGGTAAGTTTTTCCACATATATTACAGTCATAAGGTTTCTTACCTGTTTGAGTTCTCTGATGATTACTGAGGTGTGACTTGGAGATCAAAGCTGTCCTACATTCATACAGCTTGTCACCAGTGTTTGTTCCTTGATCACAAGTCTGATGTAACTTCTGGTAAACAGTATTCTGGCATTGTTTAAAATCATCAGTCTCTGTCCAGTGCATTTTCTGTTGAGTTTTTAATTCTGAGAAATAAAAACAAACTTATTACATTTGAAATACTAAACAAAAATTTGACTCACAAGGGCTTCCTAGTCTTTGTAGAGTATTACAATTTACAAAAAGATAGCTCACAATTATTATAGTAATACTACTTTTCAATTGACTTCTTTACTATTTTCTATGGAGAGTTTCTTGACATGGGGCATGTCTTACACAACAAAGCACAAACTCAGCAAATGTTTTCCTATTTAGCAGAATTTATTAGGGACCTCTAAGTGAGATGATGTTTTTGGTTGTTTGGTTTTCTTGCATCCTCAATAAGTTCTGGTCTAACTTTTTGGGAGACATCAATTCTCTCAGATAAGGTGTATTTAATGATTTAATTTTCAGTGAAATAACTGATTGGATATGAAGAAAAGTTTTTATTTTCCACTGGCAGTTATTTGCCTAAGTATTTACACATCATTTTAGCACATGTTGATTGAATGTTTCTCTCTACAGATATTTGGTTTATTTACAAAGACTAGTGCCAAATTCTACAACAATAACATAGGGCATGTTTTGTTTTTGTGTCTAGTCTCTCCACTAACACCTTTCTCCATGGTACATATTCATGATAGTTTTTAATTTTTTATATGTTTATATGTGAATGTCTGTTTGTGAGTTTGGAAATGTGTGTTACAAAATGCATGCTTTCTGATATTCAAGCTTGGGTGTCAGTCATTGCCTTGAACTTTGTTTAACAGTGTCTACTGTTGTAACATACTGTGTATGCAATAATTATGCACTATGAGATTTGAGGGATTCTCAATACTCTGGTTGATTCTGAGGATCTGAACACATGATTATGCAAAAAGCATATTAACATACTGAGTGAGCTCCCCAGCCACTATTGCATTTCATAATGACTGTGGACATGATTGTTTTATATTTTTTAAATACTATTATCTAATTAGAGTAACAGATGGACATGGTTTTCACTCATTATTTTTCTGAATGAAGGAGAA
The DNA here is from genome assembly GCA_036346955.1 of Dipus sagitta. Taxonomy (NCBI): domain Eukaryota; kingdom Metazoa; phylum Chordata; class Mammalia; order Rodentia; family Dipodidae; genus Dipus; species Dipus sagitta. The sequence continues at coordinate 9,311,246 of CM070791.1, read as the reverse complement.
AAGGAGAAGGAAGATGACACAGAAAAAAATTCTGCATGAGAAAGAAGAAAAACAAACCACATCAGGATATGAAAACAAAATAATACCAATTAAAATAAAAATAAAGAGTAAAATATGAATATGAAAAGCATCACAATATGAGTAAAATGAAAACAAAGCTACTAATACAGAAAAAAACAGTTAAAAAATAAGGATAAAAGAAAAAATTTGAGAACAGCTATATTCTTTCTACAAGTTGTTGTTGGCAGAAGTAATGGTGGTTCATCTGTAGACTGATATAGTCAATCTGTGCTCACTGTTGATGTTGGTAGTATGAATGCACTGATGGATGGACCTATAAGTAAGGTCAACTGCAGGTGTGCAGGCAAATAAAAATGTATTTTCATATAAAAAGCCACTAGAAAACCTTGAGATTGACATAAAAGGCACAGTTCTAAATTTATTCCTCATACAGGCAAAAATACAAGGCCTCACCATTGTTTATCAAAAAGTAAAAATCCAGAAACAAGGAAACTTAGTTCAATTCAGGGATTTAAGTACCCAACCAAGAATCAAGTATATGGTAAGGGGAAGGATCCACCCATATAACTGACCCTGTTTTATAATTTTCAGTCAGTTTGCAACTAAACATATGACATTATAATGAATGTCTAAAGGCCAAACAACATAATATAGGCTTAACACTCCCTATACTTTGAACATCAATAAGCAACATGGTTGATTCTTCACCATAAAGGGTGAGAACACCAAAACTTCCCTCCTTTGGTTTTCTAATGCAAAACTTGATCAGCAATTCTCCATTTGATCCTGTCAGATTGAGTATTTCTTCTTGTGTTCATCTCCCAAACATAAATATTTAATGTGTAAAGAATCCCTGGATTACTCATGTTTTCAGGTTTCAAAAATTTCAAATGGTTAATTCTAGAATTTCTCTCATGTGAGTCTGCTGTTATAGAGTGAGTGACAGCCATAATGATCTGAATCTCTAGAATTAACACCTGCAAGAGACATGTATTTCTAATAACCCTACAGATACCACTCTTGACACAAGAGCTCTTTGTACTGTCTGGGCTGATGTTGTACCTGTGGCTTTACATTTTATTTTCATCTAGAACATGAGAATGGACTATTTCTTAATTTTATTTGTACCGTCATTTAGATTTTCTTTCTTTAATACACCAAATGCTTATTTATAAATCCCTGACACACTTCCTATATTTCACAAATCTAATATAATTTTGTACCTACATTCTCATGCACATTTCACAGACGTATTCTAATTTCTTCTCATAGAATCTCTGATGCTGTCTTTTTCCAGTTACTTCTAAATTTCACTGGTAGTAGTAAATATAATTATGTTAAATACTTTCTTTGTGTCAACATTGTAAGCAAAACCACCATTATAGAATTGTATACTTGAATAAATATTTTTCTTCCTTAAAGTGTTTCTTCTAAGGATTTTGTCACAGCAGTGAAAGTGACTAATGGCATTATTACAGTGAAACATACATAAAATGGTCAGTTAACAACATAGTATAATATCTAACACACATTTTCCCAGACCACCTAAACAGGGAATTAAATTTTGGAATACATAAGAAAGCATTCTTCAATGTCAGAAAAAGAAGAAATTTCTCCATGTCATAAAAGGTGTGTGATTCACAGTAATAACACTTATCATGACAATTCCTGATAAGTGCTCAGCTCACTGACCTGTGTTACACATTATGCATGTACTTGCCTGGAAGCCTCTGAATTGAGCCTTCTAATACACTCCATGGTGCAAATCCATGCTCTAACTTGAAGATCAAATCTGGTTTGGTCAAACAGTTCCCTGTCATTGGGAAATAATGTACAAATTGTGTCAATATGTTATATTATGTGGAATTGTATAAGATAAAAGCTGCATTTCTACACCCAATCTCTATTAGGTGAGCTGCAAAGTTAGCTTAGAGAAAGTTTATAAACCTGGTGTTCATTAACTGGAATATTTGCCTGAGTTGACATTGAAAATATTTCCCTCATATGACTCTGAACAGCATGTATTAGTGATAAATGGAAATAAGAGAAAGTGGTCATAAAGAGAAGAAGAGAGGAATACTGTGGAAAAAGAGTTCAATTAAAGAATTTAATAAAAAAGAAAAAAGTAAAAGAGGAGCTGGAGAGATGCCTTAGCAGTTCAGGCACTTGTCTGCAAAGCCAAAAGAACTAGGTTCGATTCCTTAGTACCCACACAAGCCAGATGACCAAGGTAGTGCATGCATCTGGAATTTGTTTCCAGTGGCTGAAAGCCCTGGCACACTGATTCTCTCTATCTGCCTTATCCTCTCTCTCTCCCTCTCAAATAAATAAATAAAGATTTTAAAAAATGAAGATTCAGAACTAAATTGTTAAAGCTGAGCCAAAACTTGCATTATTATTTAAAAATACCTTAGGAAAATGAAGAAATCACAAGGAATATTAGGAAAGAATGGACTCAGGATTTATAAAAATTGCCCTTAAGTCAGTGAATGTATAAAATGACCATGTTATAGAGTAAAACAAATGAAATACAAATAATTTGAAGAAGGCCACCGAGTAAAGCACATGAATACACACACACACACACACACACACACACACACACACAAATAAATTTAAAGAAAAATAAAAATTTCCATAAATCAACACAGGACTATAATGTAACAAGTAATGTTATATATAACAGAGGGCCTCAATGTACTTATCCATCACTCTTCAAGTCTTAGTGATGAAAAATAGCTTAGTGGTAAAACACTTTTCCAGGATATATGAACTGCTAAGTTCAATTCAAAGCATAAAGAAAAAAAAGTAAAATCTTAGCCGAAGATATATGATCAGTACAATAAACAAAATCCATACAAATCACAAGAGAGACTAGAAAAATGTCCTTGTCTGGAAGTCAAATATGTATTAATGTATATATATATATATATATATATATATATATATATATATATATATATGAGTCTAAGGAGAAATTGATCCAGGTGTGGTGGCACACTCTTTCACCACAAACAATTTGGTACCCTAGGTAGGAAAATCACTAAGATTTTGAGGACATACTTGGTGACAGAGTGAACTCCAGGATACCCTAGGGTAGAGTGAGATACAGTCTTCAAATAAAAAGAAAACATTAACAATGGTGGTATGAAGACAATTGTAGGGTATTATGTAAAGTAATAAAGCTATTTCCTCTGGTTATGAATTGACAGTCATCATTTTAAATCAGAGTAGCTCTACTGACCTCCAAGAGATTTTTCAACAGTCATATCAAAGAAATCAAGAATGCTGCAACACTTACATAAGTCTATGATAATGAAAATAGACAATCAACACTCAACAGCCAGAAATAAATGCTGTAAATTTCCCACTTGATATTCCAATTGGTAATGTGTAAATAAGCAATAAAAACAGATTATGGTTTTTATTTTTTGGCAGTAAAAATGTGTATCATAGAAGAATTTGCTTTCTAAGTAACCCAAATAAGCTCACTCAGGAAGGGGAATTTATAATTTCTACTTTGGGCTATCACATCCCTCTATAATTGGAGTGAATAGATGTGATTTCAGTCCCCCCCCCCTAAAATTCATGGGATATAAATGAAATATGACCAACAAAGAAACAAAAATACTGCATGTTTTCATTATACTTCCAACTCCAAGTTTACATAACAGAGGTAGAAAATACAACAAGTAATCACAATGTGGAAATGAGTAGAAGGAAGGGGATAGAATGAGTATAGTTAGTATTAACTGGGTGCATTTGGAAGAAATAATTTCTTATGTTGTATAGCACAGAAGTAAGTTAGCATGCTTCTAGCAACAAGTACATTAGTATTTCAAAATAGCTACTAGAATTTTTGAGTGTTCCCCATACAACTAGTGCCTGATCTGACAGACTCTTGTCATTATATATGTCTGTACTGTAAATCCACTTTGTTCTATATAATATGTTCCATTAAGTATGTCAGTTTAAGAGTAAAATATCAAAACAATACTAAATGTTAACAATAATAACTATACTTATCAAGCAAAAAGAAAGGAATTGCTACTCAGAAATGTACGGGAGTTTAGCTCACCCAAGAACATCAGGCTGCTGTAGTTCTCCAGCATCACATTTCTGTAGAGGCTTTGCTGAACAGCATCCAGGTGCTGCCACTCTTGCCAGGTGAAGTCCACAGCTACATCTTCAAATGACACCAGTTGCTATAATGAGATATTTCTCTTCAACCCAAGATTATAAAATAGGGTCTAGTAAACTGGACTTCATGTTTCTATGTGTAACTTGGTAGGGACTTATTCAATAAGCACAAAGTGTACATGCTGTATCATGGAAAAAAAGACTCCAGACTAATATTCCCGTATTTTGCTGTAGTGATTCAAGAAAATAAGTTTTTTGTTGTTGTTGTTTGCTTGTTTTGTTTTTTTGAGTTAGGGTTTCATTGTAGCCAGGCAGACCTGAAATCCACTATGTAATCTCAGTGTTGTTTCTAAATCACAGCAATCCTCATTTCTCACCCTCCCAAGTCCTGGGATTAAAGCCTTGTGCCACCATGCCTGGTGTAAGATTATTATTATTATTTTTAAATGAAAATACAATGGAATGGAAAGGCATATATTAGGGCTTGTATTATAACAATGTGATGCACTGCCTGCCCAGAAGATACAAGGCTATGGGTTCAATTCTTAACACTAGTAGTAGAATAGAACCTCTTAATAAAGTTGAGGATTTTGACTCCATATGGAGTCTGATGATCAATGTTGGGGTCATGATAAATATGGCAAAACTGAAAGGATTCCGAGCAAGCAATAACCAAATATTAATTCAAAATCAAATATATTATAAGCAATGAATTAAATGTGTTTTGCCACCAATATACCATGTTGCATCAGTCAACTTCAGTGCAGTATATGTTGGGAATCCATACAAGCACATTGCACTATGCATGCCACTATGCCATGCAAGTCCCAAGCAATGAACACACACAATCTGAAACATGTTGGCTCACATGTATGTTACAGATAGTGCTAACAAAGTAGGACTTTTTTCTCTTCTCTAGAAACTTAATGGTTTACTAAGAGCTAAATAGCACTGAAAGCCTATTTCTTTCCTAGCTAGTAATTTAAATGTTAAAATAGAGTTTAATCATAAGTAATTTAGAGATAGATATTGTCGTACCCAGAACCAATGCATTGTTATTAGAAAAATTCAGGGTCAGGGTAGGTTGCCTTCCACTGACTGTTAGCCATAAAATCCACTGATGTCAAGAATACTTCACACATTACCAAGACCTTAGTTATCGTTCAGAACCAGGTGGCAAGACTCTATTACTAAAGACTCCACATGTGTGAGATGAAGGACTCTGGGAAATCAAGCTGCAGCAAAGATGGAAGCCTCCTCCCAGTTAGCTGGCTATCAATGTACTAGGAAGAGCTAAGTAGCCTGTTGGGAGAGAAAAGTAATCAATAGTGTTACCCTGTAGTGACCATGCAATTTTTATTGATGGTCAACCAGGTCAAATGTATCAATTGTACTATTTCCATTATGAGGGAGACCAAATGTTCTCTCATTAGACTTGAGGCCTTCTCCATAACAGGGAATTTCTGCTTGGTACTGAATACTTAATCAAAAGCCTCTAGATGGGAAGGTGTTCCTGTTGCTTTCACATTGCTGGCAAAAAACAGCCAACCAAGAGCAGCTTGTGGGGAATGGGGGGTTTATTTTGGCTTACAGACTTGAGGTGAAGCTCTAAAGTGTCAGGCAAAAATAATGTAACCAGTAGAGGGTATACATCACCTCCTGGAAACATCAGATGTGAAACAGGAGAGTCTGCCAAACACTGACATGGGAAAGGTGGCTGTAACAATACAGTGCCTCCAAGAGGCTTCAATTGCCAAATTTCCAGCAGCTGGGGACAGAAGCATTCAGAATACCTAAGTTTGTAGGAGCACTTGAGTCATACCACCACAGCAGGCCATAATTCTAGAACTACTTCTCCTGTATTGTTAATTTGATGTATTATTCCTAACAACCTGCCATCTAAATATGTTCATGCCTTCTTTTTCATATGGCGGTTACCACTGGGTAGATTCAAGAAACGACAAATTGCTGATAATTGACAGTAGAATGTTCAGTACTAAATGAGACATCACTAACACATACTCCAGGGCTCAGGAACCATTGTGGAAGAGGTGGATGGAGAATTGTGAGAGCTGGGCATGGTGGTACATGCCTTTAATCCCCAAACTAGGGAGGCAAATGTAGGAGGATCACCATCAGTTTCAGGACATGCTGAGAATACTTAGTGAATTTAAGGCTATCTGGGACTAGAGTGAGACCCTACATCTAAAATCCAAAAAATAAAGAATTGTAAGTGCCAAAATTCTAGACGAAAATTGTTCTTGACATTAATAACCTCAAAGTGGCTGATGCTATCTGCACAAAACCTGCAAAATAAGTGGGAAATAAGTGACATTAAGATAGAAGAGAGACTAATTGGAAAGAAGAAGGGAATCAATGTAGATTGGATTTTAGAGGAAGAAAATAGAGGGTGATGGGAGAGGATCATGGTACACTGGATATATTTGGGGCAGTTACAAATAAAGAAGTTTTTAAAAGGTAGTATTTTCCCCATTATTACTCAGCATTTAAATATGAAACTGTTATATGGCTCTATAAAGTGGTTAGATAATGAAATTCATCTACTTGTATACAATAGTGTATTCTTTAATCAATAGGAATTCAGATAACTCCAGGTCATACATAGTAGGCAATCTTTTGAACCATCCTTCAAACAACAATCTCAGTAAACTATTGCAAATATCTTAAATGGGCAATCTGCATTATTCAACTTAGAATCTCTGAACAATTAGTAACTTCAACTCTGACATGTGTAACCAGTGATGAAGTTCATGGCATTCCAGTTCTGTCTATAGCTGTGCAGCTCACAGTCTGGTGAACACTTTATCCCAAGGCCTCAATTTCCCTTTCTAATTTTCTTTCAATCCTGGGATACCAATAAAATCCTGTGTTTTCTAATGCAACTAATTGTTTATCTATGCCATGGCCACAATGGCCTACATTTAGGGCTGCACATTACTTAGGGGCCATTTCAAAAACTGCAAGAAATCCAATGATTTCATTCCTGTAGCTGATCTGCTTCATAGTACTGGATGGGCTATGAAATTTATAAATTTGATGGGAATAAACATGAATTTGAACAACAGGACACTCCTTAAGTATTCAGGCACCCTGACTTTTAAAAGGGACAGCATTTTTTCTGATGTCCCAACACAGAACAGCTGGTTAATTCCCAATGGTGGTTTCTCAAGCAATTTTTAAGCAATTGCAGCTCAATAGGACTTGTCTCAAGGATACAATGGTTGTTTCTGTGCCACCTCCTTCTCCTCACAGTTGTCTATTTCTAAATACAACTCTACACAAGTTCTTCAGACACAGAAAAAGTTCAGTAAGACTTTCACATAAATTTCTTCTACTCCAGCCCACACAAAGCTCTTAATTCTTATCATAAACTGGACCTCAGAGTCCCTAGATCTTACTGCATTCAGATCTCTAAACTCTGACCAGAATAGTCCACTAAACTGTGTTGAAAACACTGCATGGCTTCTTTTAGGCCAATATTACAAATTCCTTCTGTAAATCAGTTCCAAAAGACCCAAAGCTGCACAGTCATGTTTCCTACAGCAACAACTTGCTGACACCTGCAGGTCCCTGGATCATCCAGGCAACCATGGAGAGCAGGGTCTTGAGACCAGCCATAAGTGGCCATCTCAGAGAAAATTTGGTTGTTTTCAATAATCCTCTATGTAAGTTGATGTTAACATAGAACATAAACTCAGTGATTATATGTATGATATCAAGAAACAAATGGCATTGTTTATGTAAAACTTCATTTCACCATAGGCTTTATATAAACGTGACCTTTTTTTTTCTTCTTTATCTGCTGCTTCGTGGTGATGGCACTGCAGGTGGTGCCTGGGTAGGGGCGGGAGATTGCATGGCTTAGCACCTTTGGATCAGCCCTGCCCTGCTCCCAGGTTCTCACCTGAGTCCAGCTTCACAAGAGGAAAGAAGGGCAGGGAGGCCTGGGAAGGGAGGGAGCCCCCAGGACCACCAGGGGCCACTGGCAAAGGAGGGCATCCCTGGACTGCAAGGGGCGAAGGACAGGTTGTGCCTTCATGGGCCAAGGTGCCAATGTCTCAGCATGCATGAGCCTGCCGCTGGTCCTGAGCTGCTTTGGAACACTTGCATAGCAGAGAAACTTGAAAGGAGATGACAAAGGAATGACAGGAAATTTTCTTCCGGAACTTTTCATTTCCTAGCCAGATAAACTATGCAGGTCCACATGACTGGATCACATGGATCCCCAGAAATCATTCAAGGGGTGACTGTGAGGACTTCCTCCCAAAGGAGGCAGCCGTCCTCTGGGAGAGTTTACTTTCCCTCACTTTCAGGAGAGCCATTAATCTACAAATCTGTGATTCTTTTTGGTGGGAGGCAATGTCATTCATGACAGAAGAATGGAAATGCCAAGACCAGAGGGCAACATCCCTGAGGGCTGAATAGCACTTTGGGGGATTCCCCAATGGTCCAGACATAAGCCTGTCCACAAGTTTAAGAGGCCGGTGACCTGCCCTACAAATTTTTAAGAGGTAAATGTGTTACTGGCTTTTTATGTTGGAGAGAAGGCCATAGAAGGACTTTGCCAACACCCAATGGGCTATCAGGGTCCAGGCAGAGGACTGTTGGCCTTTAGCCAATGCCAAAGAGTGGCTTTGGCCAAGAGACAACAATTACCAGTTGGTTATGTCTACTCCCTTGTGATGGTGTGAACTGAAAATAAGGAGGGAGGAGAGAAACCTGCCAGCGCACAAAAACGTGGAAGAAGGGAACATGGGCCAATATCACCCAGTCCCTCTGGGAGAACATTCACCTATCCTGGCCCGTCTCAGAGGGTCCTTGTTCAGGTGCCAGTTGTGGGTTCCTGGATTCTCCAGGCAGCCATGGAGAGCATGGTCTTGGGACTGGCCAGGTGCATGCAGAAAGAACCACTTTCAGGAGGCAGTCTCAGTGAACAGCTTGGTTTATTGAGAGGGAAATGGGTTTATAAGTTGTTGAGAGCAGGAAGAGGGTCTGAAGGGGATTGCTGGGTTTAAAGGTTGCTTCCCAATGACAAGGGATGTTCATTCCAGCATGTAGGGAGAGAGTCAGGTGATCTACACAGTGGCAGGAAGTGGATCACAGGGGGATGGGATATGTGAAGGCTGCTGGCTGATAAGGAGTTTCCTAGGCAAATGGCCAAAAGTCACAGGGTATGAACAAGCCTAAGTTCAGGTAGGCTTGGCTTGGAGAGGGAATGGCCTCCTGTAGCCCGGTGGTCCTTAGCCATACCTAGCAGCTCAGGCCCATCTCCTGTGAAGGCTCTAGTCTGTGCCTGGCAGTGCCCACCAGGCACAAAGTTTGTGTTGTAGTGACCTTCTCAATTCTTGGATCAAGCATCAGACTAAAAGCAGATTGTGGCAAGAAAGGGTTGATTTTAGCTGACAGTATTGAAGGGAAGCTTCTTGACAGTTGGGAAAAGATAGTAGCACAGAGGCTGAACGTCATCTTCTTGTAAGCATCTGGTGGAAAACAGCACCAGGAGATTGAGGCAAATTTCTCAAGTTGGAACTGTCTATTATAACCCTAAGTACAATACCAACAACACATCTTCTCCAGGGTTATCCACCAACGATTTTCATGATCTATAAACAAATCTTGCAAATGTCAGGTTAATTGCAGTTACCTTCTAACTGAAAATTTAAACCACACCACAATGCCAAAAAGTGGCATAATTTTTTTGCCCCAAGTCTATCATATTCACATATATATTGCAAAGTATAGTGTTATGAGTATTAGAGGCATTTACTGGGTCACAAATTGGGAGAAAAACACTCAAATGAAGGTGGTTTGTCAAGGCAAACTTTACTTCTGCACAGAACAATATGTATACAGCCAAAAATCTGGTGTAAGATAGCATATCAAGCTGGAAGCCCACCTACCTTTTAACCACAAATGAAAAGGAGCCCTGGGTATCATTTCATTGGCTGATGCTTAGCTTTACAATCTATACCAGGTTGGTTAATTTGAAATATTTTATTTTCTTTGAATGAGAGAGAAAGAGGCAGATATATAGAGGATGGTCTGGCCAGGGCCTGTAGGCACTGCCAACAAACTCCAGAAGCATGCACTACCTTGTGCATCTGGATTACATGGGTAATGGGAAATTGAATCTGGGTCTTTAAGCTAGAAATGTTTGGACTTGTTTGTGAGTTGCAATAAAATTCAGTAGCACAGGACATTTAGCTAGAAAGATGATATGGAAGAGGGAGGAGAGGAAGACTTAAGGGGATGGTATTGTACATATGTAAGTAGAAGAACAGTTTAATGAGTGTTGGAAAGGCCTAATTGCTGTCAAGTGAAGTAATTGAGCAAAGGAAATGTGGGGGACAGTTAATCAAAATCTTAAAGGGCATGAATAAGTCATATGGAAACCTAATTTTGGGGAAAATGGCACACCCAGAAGCCATAGAGTGTTACTAGAAAAATTTCAGTGTCAGGAAAGGAAACTTATGCCCCCACCACCACAAAAAAAAAAAAAAAAAAATTACAGGCCATTGCCAAAGATCTTAGTTTCCCACCAGAAATTGATAGTGAGATCTTATTGCTGAAGACGCCACATGATTGGGCTGCAAAGTCACTGAGACATCCTGTTGGAGCTGAGCTGAAATCCTCCTCCATGTAGACCAGCTGACATAAAGCTGTGAATAGCTATGCTGCATGCAGCTCCAAGGGAGACAGAGAAGTCACCACTGGAAGTAAACTGCAGTGGACAATCCAAGATTTACATTTGGCTAGGCAGGTCAAATGAGCAAACAGGTGCAATAGTGGCATGTCTGTTAAGGGGGTAACCAACCACTCTCTACTTGGACTGAAGGCCTGCTCCATGGGAGGAAGCATGCCTGATATTGAAAACCTAAGACAGGAAAATTCATGAGGACTAGGGGGGTAACACCTGCTGGTGCCTGACTAAATGTATATACTATGCTCATCAACCTTCCTGGCAAACTCTTCTCTTAATGTTTAGACCTTTATATTAATGCTACTTTAACTTTTTTGAATATTTTCTTTTTATTTATTTATTATAGAGAGAGACAGAGAGAGATAGAATGGGCATGCCAGGACCTCTAGCCACTGCAAATGAACTCCAGATGCATGTGCCACCTTCTGTATCTGGCTTGTATAGGATCTGGAGAATTGAACCTGGGTTTTTAGGCTTTTCAGGCAAGTGCCTTAACTGCTAAGCCACTTCTCCTCCTACTTTCACTTTTGGAGAGAGAAGCTTCTCTTTTCAGATGGCAGTGACCTCTAGGATGATTCCAAAGGTAGAGAGGCATGCTCAACACTGAAATATCTCAATTAAAACTTCCAGTGATCAAGGTCCATTCTGGAAGAAGTAGCAGAAAGAATATAGCAAGCATATGGATCCTAGCTTTTATTCTTTGTACCTGTGTACATGTGTAGATGTTCATGGTGTTTGTATAGGCCAGAAAATTAGAATGGGGACCATGAGTGGTGAAAAAGAGATTATGAGATATTTTCAAAACCTACAGTGGATAAAACTGCTATTGTTGCCATAGCACACAAGGTAAAAGGACCAAACTGTACTGTCACTGCATTATGAAACACCACATGCTTGTAGAGAAAGACAATTATACTAAAGAAGCCTCATGATGAAGGGCTAGGGAGATGACTCAATGGTTAAAGGCACATGCTTATAAAGCATACTAGGCAAGGCTCAAATATTTACCCCGCTACAAAAAGTGGCAGAAGAATCTAGATTTCCATTTCCATTAAAGTGGCAAAAAACCCGGGTGTGCCTACTCAACCCCCCCCCCCACACACACACAACTATTACTTAAAGGAATACCCTTGATAAAACAAAAAAATCTGAAAAAATTAGAGATTAATCTCAAAAAATATGAAACATAAATAAATTAAAATAATACATGAATGTAAAGGGCAATGTCAATAGTTTTTTCTTTCCTTTTGGGTGAGGATTGAACCCAGGACTTTACACATGCCCAGAAAGCTCTCTGTTACAGATCTACACTCCAAGCTTAGAAGTGGAGCCCATAGACGCTGCTATGCATGCACTAAAAAGCTCAGGTACCCACAAGAAAATGTGATGTAAATGAAGAGGGAGGAATATATATTCAAACTACCAGTAAAAAATACTTACAAGAATCTGAGTGAATGTGCATGCGTATAGAAAAGAACTTAGTAGGATGAGGCAGGAAGACAACTTTGAGGTTACATTCTCAGTGAACTTACCCAATCACAGAAAGAAAATTGCCACATAGGCTCACTCATCTACAGCACCTAACCTGAATCTACCCAAGATGCCGACATACCCAGTAAGCATCTCAAGGACTAGACAATAGGGTGGGGGAGGGTAAGGGAAGGGGTGGGAAACACAAACCTGGACCCAAATGGCAATAGTACCATAAAATTCTGCAACCGACCAGGCCCTTAGAGGGAACACCTGAGCCACAAGACACTGGAGAGGGTATGAGGAAGACTGACCTTAATCTTCTACAGCCTTAAAAGGACCAAACATCCAGATCACTGGTATATCAGAAGGATAGGAAATCCAGGCCAGAGGAATAGAGAGCATGATCAACCAAATTGTTAGAGAAAATTTTCCAACTCTCTCATAAAGAGGCCCACACAAATACGAGAAGCCCTCAGAACACCAAACAGACAAGACCAAACAAGAAACTCTCTAAGACACATCATAGTTAAAATTCTTAACAATGAAAACAAAGAGAGTTGAAAAAGCAGCAAGACAGAAACAACTCACAACAATCAAGGACAATCCCACATCACAATCATATATATGTGCCAAACACAGATGCAGCACAGTTTATAAGACAAAATCTACTCAACAATAAAACAGAAACAAATGCCAACACCATCATAGTTGGAGACTTCAATACTCCACTATCATCAATAGACAGATCATCCAAGCAGAAAATCAACAGGGAAATAATAGAACTCAACAATATCATAGATCAACTAGACCTAACAAATATCTACAGAACTTTCCACCCCAACTCTACAGAATATGCATTCTTCTCAGCAGCCCATAGAACCTTCTCCAAAATTGACCATATATTAGGCCATAACACCTACTTTCATGAATACAGGAAAGTTGAAGTAATTTCCTGCATCATGTAAGATCACAATGCTTGAAACCTAGAAATTAAAAACAAGAGACACAACAAAAACCCCACACCCTCCTGGAGACTAAAAAACATACTTTTAAACAATGAATGGGTCATGGAAGAAATCAAAAATAGAAATTGTAAAATTCCTAGAATTGAATGATAATGAAAACAAAACCCACCAAAACTCTGGGACACAATGAAGGCAGTTATAAGGGGAAAATTCATAGCCCTAAATGCCTTCATTACAAAGACAGAGAGAAACCAAATTAAGAACGTGACTGTCCACCTAAATGCACTGGAAAAACAAGAAGTATCCAACTCAATGAGGTCCAGACAGAAAGAAATAATCAAGATTAGAGAAGAAATTGATGAATTGGAAACTAAGAAAACAATTTTAAAAATTGATGAAACAAAGAGCTGCTTCTTTGAAAAAATAAACAAGACTGACAAACCCCTGGGCAATCTGATCAAGCAAAAAACATTAAAGTCTCAACTTTAAAAAATCAGAAATGAAAAAGGAGAGGTCACAACAGACATCAATGCAATTGGAAGAATCATCAGGGCATAATTCCAAAACCTGTACTCCACAGAATTGGATAATCTGAAAGAAATGAAGGAATTCCCAGACACTTACCACCTACCAAAACTAATTAATCTCCTAAAGAAACCTATCAAATCCATGAAGATGGAAAAGGTAATCAAAAACCCCACCCAAAGAAAAGTCCACGACTGGATGGCTTCTCACCCGAATTTTATCAAATCTTCATTGAAGAACTGAAATCAATTTTCCTTAAACTGTTCCACAAAATAGGAAAACAGAGAATCCTTCCTGACTCCTTTTATGAAGCTAACATCACCCTAATAACAAAATAAGACATAGATACAACAATAAAGAAAACTATAGTCCTATATCCCTAATGATCTTAGATGCACAGATCCTGAACAAAAATCCCTGAAAACCAAATTCAACTACATATCCAATGCATTATCTGACTTGATCAAGTAGGCTTCATCCCAGGAGTTTAGTGATGGTTTAACATATGGAAATTGGACAACATAATACACCATATAAACAAACTTAACAATAAGAACCACATGATCATCACAATTGATGCAGACAGAGAGGCCTTTGACAAAATGCAACACCGCTTCATAATCAAAACACTGGAAAGAATAGGCATAGATGATTTATATCTCAACACAATTTGGGCTATATATAAAGCTCCTAAAGCCCAAATAATACTTAGTGGGAGAAACTCAAGGAGTTTCCACTGACATCAGAAACAAAATGGGGTGCCCACTCTCACCAGTGCTCTTCAACATAGTACTAGAAGAACTATCTCAAGCAACAAGACAGAAGAAAGAAATAAAAGGGATTCTAATTGGAAAGGAAGAAGTTAAGTTAGCCCTATTTGCAGATGACATGATCCTATATATAAGTAACCCGACAGTCTCCATCTCAAAACTTCTCAAGGTCATAAATGCCTTTAGCACAGTGGCAGGATATAAAATCAATACACAAAAATGAGTAGCTTTTCTAGATTCAAAGGGCAAATATACAGAGAAAGAAATCAGCGTGACTGTCCCATTTTCAATAGCAACAACAACAAAAAAATTAAATACCTTGGAATAACACTAATTAAGATATGAAAGACCTATATAATGGAAATATAAAGACACTCAAGAAAGAAATCAAGGAGGGGGCTGGAGAGATGGCTTAGTGGTTAAGGTGCTTGCCTGCAAAGCCAAAGGACCCAGGTACAATAACCCAGGACCCACATAAGCCAGATGCAAAGGGGCACATGTGCCTGGGGTTTGTTTGCAGTGGCTAGAAGCCCTGGCATGCCCATTCTCTCTCTATCTGTCTCTCTTCTCTCTATCTCTCTGTACTTGCAAATAAATAAATA
Source organism: Dipus sagitta (assembly GCA_036346955.1). Classification (NCBI taxonomy): domain Eukaryota; kingdom Metazoa; phylum Chordata; class Mammalia; order Rodentia; family Dipodidae; genus Dipus; species Dipus sagitta. The sequence goes on along the minus strand of CM070791.1, from coordinate 9,296,029 downwards.
ATAATAATTTTTTAAAAAGGAATCAAGGACTTGAGAAGATGGAAAGACCTCCCATGCTTGTGGATGGGTTGAATTATTATTGTGGAAAATGGCAATTCTATAAAGGTAATATATATATTTAATGCAATATCAATAAAAATCCCAGCATTATTCTTCACAGAGATAGAAAAATGATCTCAAAATTCACACAAAATGTCAAAAGGCCTCCAGCATCCAAACATATCCTCAGGGGGGAGAAAATAAACACTTTTGTGGTATCACCATACCTGATCAAAAGCTATGTTACAAAGAAATAGTGACAAAAACAGCATGGTACTGGAATTTAAACAGAAGCATAGACCAATGGAACGGAATTGAAGTCCCAGACCTGAGGTTAAGTAACCACAGCTGCTTGATCTTTCACAAAAGTGCCAATAATGTAGACTGGAGAAAAGACAGCATCTTCAGCAAATGGTGCTGGACAGATTGGATGACCATATGTTAAAAAATGAAATTAGCCCCACTCAGTTTGTCATACACAAAACTTAAATCCAAATGGATTAAAGACCTCAATATAAGACCTGAAATTCTTTAAACTACTGGAGGAAAAAACAGGAGGCACGCTCCACAGTATAGAACAGGGAAAAGACTTCCTGAGCAAACCCCAGGAACCCAGGAAATTAAACAAGCACGAAACCAATGGGATCTCATGAAACTAAAAAGCTTTTGCAAAGACAAACATGTCATAAGCACAGCCAATAGATTACCCACTGAGTGGAAGAAAATCTTAACCACCTATACCACTGACAGAAGCTGAATATCTAGAATCTACAAAGGGTCTGCAGGTTTGGCTTAGTGGTTAAAGCACCTTCATGCAAAGCCAAAGTACCCAGGTTTGACTCCCCAGGGCCCACATAGCCAGATGCACAAGGTGCTGCATGCGTCTGGAGTTCATTTGCAGTGGCTGCAGGCTCTAGTCCACCCATTCTTTCTCCCTCCCTCCCTGCCTCCTCCCTTGCTCTTTCTCTCTGTAAAATAAATAAATAAATTGAATCTACAAAGAACTCAAAAAACTAAACCATAAAAAAATCCAACAACACACTCCAAAATGGGATAGAGAAATGAATAGGGAGTTCTCAGAGGAATAATTACAAATGGCTAACACACACTTAAGAAAATGTTCAACATCCCTAACCATTAGAGGAATGCAAACTGAAACAACTATGAGATTCCACCTTACCCCAGTAAGGATACCAAACATTTAAAAGTCAAATGAAAACAAAATGTTGGCAAAAATGTGGAGAAATAGGAACACTCATTCACTGTTGGTGGGAATGTAAGCTGGTACAACCACTATGGAAATCAATATGGAGACTCGTGAAAAGGACGAATATTGAGTTACCAACAGGCCCTGTTATTCCCTTACTGGGCACTTATAAAGCTCCACATCTCAGTTCAGAGATATTTGTGTGACCATGTTTATGCCTGCTCAATTCATAATCAACCCAGGTGCCCATCATTGGATGAATGGATATCCAAGATGTGGTATATCTACACAATGGAATTCTACTCAGCAGTAAGAAAAAAAAAAATGACACATTGAAATTTGTAGAAAAATGGTCGAGCTTGGAACAGATCATTCTAAGTGAACTCACAAGCACAGAAAGACAACTGTGGCATGATCTCACTCATATGCAGTTCCTAACCTGGATCAGCTTGAGTTGCTGACATAAGTGAATAGCATCTTGAGGCTTACACAATAGGGAGGGTAGGGCTTGGGGGAAGGGGAAGGGTGAGGGGGGACACAAAACTCAACCCAAATTAAACTGGTACCATAGAATCCTATTCCTAGAATTTAGACTAAATGGTGGAACCCTCAAGACAACCTTAGGGGAAGCACCTGAATTGAAGGGCCCTGGAGAAGGTGAGACAAAGATTAACCTTAAATTTCTCCTGTTTCTCTTTCATCTCTGTCTTTCTTTCTTTCTTTGCTCTTGGTACTGGTCTGTCATTCCCTGTACCAGGATGTGGTTTATATCCACAATGAGCTGTTGATCACAAAGACCTACTCAATCTCCCAAAACAAAGACTTCTATCAGACCACTTGATTACCCACCAGAGGTTAATGGTAAGACGCTACTGCTGAAGGCACCATATACTGTCTGCATGGACCGTGGAGAGATTTGGGTGGAATCCGGAAGTGAGCCAGTCCCCAGACAATTAGTTCATATACTGCTGGAAGATGCTACATGAGCTACCAGGGGAAAATGGCCAAAACTGTCCAAGCAACTCAAAGTCTAAGTGACTCAGAAGCAAACAACCTGATGTGATGTGCACACAAGTGCAATAGTGGCACACAACCATGTTGAGTAAACAACTGCTCCTTGGATTGGCTAACAGATCCACTCAGTGGAAAGGAATCAATATCTGGAACTGGGAAACAACTCAGAATCATATCCAGGTAACAATTTTGCTTACCAATGTCTACTTCCCACTAATCTTGACATATAAGAGGGTCTACCGCCTTTAAACTCTAAATTAATAATCGTTATCCCAGTTAGCCTGTTCTGACTTCACTCTCCGTTGGAGATTCTGCTTATCTTTTTCAGATGGGAGCTGGACCTGAGGAGATAAACAACTGAGCGCAATTCACCCCAGCCACAGCTGAAACCACAGAAGAATTGGGGAAATGAGCCATAGTGCTGCTTTCTTAGTGAATCTGGTATGAGCTCAAGGATGAAGTAGAAAGACACAGAGGACAGTCAACACCCACCAAACCAGAGATCCAGAGGCTCATAAGAGCCCATCACTGAAGTAGACATAAAACCCAGCCAACATGGATCAAGGAATTTTTTAGAAGAGGGGGCAGAAAGATTGTTAGAGCCACAAATTTGGCCATTTTGCACAGAGACATAACCTTTCCCCCATAACTGCTGCCTCCAAAATGCATGACACACAATCTTCATGGGGTGGGCCTGCATCCCCAGTAAGGAAGGCATATTTTAAAAAAAGGGGGCAGGGAGGTGGCAAAGGATGATACAAACACGTGCTGTTTGCATATTAAGTAAGCCCTTATCTAATAAAAATAAATTTTAAATGCTGGCATTTGTCTGCAAAGCCAAAGTATCCAAGTTCGATTCCCCAGGACCCACGTTAGCCAGATGAGCAAAAGGGCACAGGCATCTGGAGTTCATTTGCAATGGCTGGAGACCCTGGAGCACCCATTTTCTCTCTCTCTGTCTCTCTCTCCCTCATTCTTTGTCAAATAAATAAATAAAAATAAAATATTAAAAAAATAAATTTTAAGGCCGTGCATGGTGGCAATGCCTTTAATCCCAGTACTCAGTACTCAGGAGTCAGAGGTAGGAGGATCGCTGTGAGTTCAAGGCCACCCTGAGACTACGTAGTGAATTCAGGTCAGCCTGGGCTACAGCGAGACCCTACCTCAAAAAACAAAAAAAAAATTGTAAAAGAGAGAGATAATGGGAAAATGGAGACATGTTGGTTTAGGTTGGTGTGGTCTTTTTTATAGGGAGGAGAGGCACATGCAGTTTGAACAACCATTCTACCTTCCCCATTCTGGAAGTTGGTGCTGGGTTGGTTCTCTAAACCGTGGTCCGGTCTTCATGGTGATGTGGAGGAAGAAGTAACCAGGTGGAGAAACAGGAAGCCAAGCTCAGACTGCCTATGAAGCAGGGACTTTGCTCAGGACTCTGATGCATCTGTCTCTTGAGGGTCTAATGCATGAGACCTTGGCTTTGTGTATGAAGTCTTTGTTCCATCATTTCCCTCTCACCGCACTGATTGGTGACTTCAGAATCTCCTGACTTTTGTTCCTACAACTGTTATCTCTATCAGTCACTCTGTGTTCATGAAACCAGAATTCAGTCCTTGATACTTGTACTTTCAAAGGCAAGTGATCAATGACAGGAATTCAACCTTAAACCTGTACTGTATTGAGAAAGCTGAAAACTTGGGATAAGAAAGGATTCTTACAGGTATCTTATACTTCATCTATAGCTAACAGTAAATATATGAGGGGGAAGAAAAGAAATTATTTCAAATTTTTTGGGTCAAGTAATGAGACACAACTCTGAGATTTATGCTGTTACTGATACTATGTGTCTCCTTGTGGACTTATGGTCTCTTCTCTCCATTTAGTGAGGTTTTCATATACACCAGAGCTAATAGCCCTTGCATTCCTCTGAATCTCTGTTTAGATTATATCTAGATCAACAGTTAACACTGGGCAAACCATGACCAGTGTATGTGTAGATTCCTTCAGGAATTTCCTGACACCAGCCCGCCCCTCCCAAACTGCCATCTCTTCATAGGTCTTGTGACTTCTCTAACATTCTCTATCTGCCTATCACCATGTGTACCTTAGGTAGACACCTTTTCCCAAATTAAAGTGTGCTTATTAAACTTAGGACATTCCCAGTTTTATTCACCACACTCAGTAGTGTTGGATATTCATTTCTCACACCCCAAAAGCTTTTAAGTTTTTGAGTTAAGGCCAGAGGCTAGTAAAGCCAAGACTTCACTTATTCTCCTTCTTGCTTTTCCTTCTAACATTTAGTATCTAACACTGTTGATTTTTACTTTCTGTCCATATACACAGGAAAATGAAGACAGTGTCTGTAAGCACATCACATTGTGATTAGAAAATCAGCATGGAGAGGTGAAGACACCTGTGGGTGGCACACTGGAGCTGGCTTTGGGCTGTGGTCTGGCCTACCATCAGGGGTTCTTGCAGTGCTACTGGGGAGCTCACATGGCCCCTCTACCTGGCCTGACCCTCCTACCTGATGCTGAGAGGCCTCACTTGCAAGCAGATCACCATGCTCGCCTCCTCCACCATCATCTCACCAAATAGAGGCCCAAGAAAATTAACTCTACTGCTACCTCCACACCATTTGCGCCTCCCCACCTTAAGTTTACAATTTGCCCAATGTTCTGGTAGATCTGCAACACTGTGACATCACAGGCTGTTCCACCTGCCCCAGGCATGAGGGGGGAGGCAGACGCATCCACCATTCCTAACTGGAGGGTGGCTTGCAGAAATGAGTGGGATGCAGCTGTACTGAAGCAGGGATTTTGAAGCTCACAGGGATCTTTCCTTCTACCTACCCATAGAGCAGATGCAGTACTCCTGGGGCTGGAGGAGGCCTCATGGGACAAGGTGACTCCTGACCAGAAGATCCCACATGCCCACTGTGTGTGCCTGACAACACTATGGTCAACCCACAGGGACTGACTGCACTCAGGCCTGGGATCTGCAGCCCTGCCCTGCTCCCCTTGCTCTTCCTTCCTTTCGTCCTCCCTTTCTCGTCTTCCATTTCCCTTTTCTCTGCCTTCCTTCTTTCTCTCCCACTCTGCCTCCTTCCATTCCCCTTTCCCTCCTTCCTTGTTTCCTTCCTTCATTCCCACCTTCCTTCTTTTCTTCTTTCCTTTTTTTCTTTCCATTTTTCTCCCTTTTCGTTCCTTCCTTGTCCTCCCTTTCTTCTCTTTTTCCTTCCCAACTTCATTCCTTCCCTCTATTCTTCACCCTTTCTCCCTCTTTTCCTTCCTTCCTATTCTCCTTTTTTCCCCAATTTCTTTTATCACGTTTTTCTCCCTGTCTCCCTTTCCTCTCTCCTTCCCTTCTTCCCTTTATCTCTCACTGTTCTTTTCTTTTGCTCTTGTGTTTTGAGACAGGGTCTGTATATGATCCAGACTTGCCCTCAACCCTTAATCCTCCTACTTCAGCCTCCCACTGGGGTACAGGAGTGCACTGCACCCCGCTTTTGAGGAGGAGGAGGAGGCGTGAGTGTGTGTGTGTGTGTGTGGTCTGTGTGGATGGGTTCATGTTCCAGATCGGAGCTCTGGAGCTGGGTGTGAGCCCTGGCCAGCCCATCCCCGGGTTCCTCGCAGCGCCTCCCGGGCAGCCCTGCGGCCCCTCAGCCCAGCGCGATCCTCCTACCTGCTGCGGAGCGCTCTCACTTGAGCACAAACCCGCCATGGCCGCCTCCTCCGCTGCCCCGCAGGACAGTCTCAGGAAAAGGAACTCTGCCGCTTCCTCCGCACTGCTCACGCCGCCAGCCTTTCAGTTTACAGTTTGCTGAGCGCTTTCCTTGGCCTCAGACACGCCACTGCCGCCTCCTCCACTCTGCCGAGCTGCTGGAGAGAGGTTCAGGAGAAAGAACTCCGTGCACCCGCCCTTTTAACGTTTACAGTTTCCCTAAGCACGTTTGGGTTGAGCCTCAGCATTGTGACGTCACGGAAAGTTCCACCTGCCTGTGATGCGGGGGAGGCCGGAGCCGTCCACCGGTCGGGAGGGGAGGGCGGCTGGCAGAAGATGAGTGGGGTGCAGCTGGACTGGAGCTGGGACTTTGCAGCTAATAGAGCTTGTGCGCCCCCCCCCCAAACACTCAGAGAGCAGATGCAGCGACTCCTGAGACCTGAGGTGCAGCTGTGTGTACTGACAGACCACCAGCTTCCACCAACCCAAGGACTAAGAATGTCTTCAGATAGCATTCGAGGCCCATGGTGGAGATTTCCCTGCTTTGCTAAAACCCACCTACCTGGTGGTCAGCCAATGTATGAGAAAAGCACCTTGACTTATGACTTGATTTATGTGATTATAAAAACTTCATTAAACTGTTAACACATTTGAACATGGAATACGGGTAACCTAAATCTGTGTTCCTGGGCATGGTCACTCTTATTTGACCCTAGACTAAATACTCCCTAACCCCCTTTGAGGTGAGAACTGTGTCTTTTACATGGACACTGGGGTGCAGCTGTGCTGAAGCGGGGACTTTGCAGCTCACAGAGCCTGTGTCCCACCCCACACATACACAGAGAGCAGATGGAAGGGTTCAGGTGCAGCTATAATAAAGCAGAACCTTTGTAGCTCACAGAGCTCCCCCCCCCCTTACCCAGAGAACACGTGTGGGGACTCCAGGGGCCTGAGGAGGCCTGGTGTGATGGTGTGACTCTTGGAGCCAGAAGATCCCACAAGACCCACTTCGTGTGCCTGGCAGCACTATAGTCAGCCTGCATAGATTGTGCTCAGACCAGGGTTCTGCAGACCTGCCCTCTTTCCCTTGTCCTTCCTTCCTTTTTTCCTTCTTTCCTTCCTTCCTTCCATTCTTCTCCCTTTAACCCCTCTTTTTTTCTCCCATTCTTTCTTCTCTCCTTTACTCCCTCCTTCCTTTCTCTCCTTTCCATTCTTCCCCTCCTCACTTTCCCCCTCTTTTTGCACACTTTCGCCATGCCACTTATCACCCTTTCCTCCTCGTTTTCTCCCTTTCTTCCTTTTCTTCTACTTCCTTCCCAACTATTTTCCCTCCTTCCTTTCCTCTTTTCTTCCCTTCCTGCCTTTATCTTTGGCTGGCTGGGAGCTCAGAGACCTGGTGAGGACTGCATCTCGTGTTTCCTTTGTGCAGTCAGGATTAAAATAGTGCCTTCCTCCCTTGCAAAGTTCTGGCACACAGGAAGGCAAGAGATCAACATGAGAAGCTGGGATGGAAAAGTGTGTGTGTGTGTGTCTGTGTAGTGTAGTATGTTGGGAGTGATGAGATGGAAATCAGTCCTGAGAAGAGGTAAAATATCTCACCAACAGAAGTGATTTTTTAAAATCAGTGTGGAAAGTATATTTACATTGTATGTAAAATTAAATTATGTATAATTATGAGATGAAACTCACAGGATTTTTTTTTATCTTTATGAGACCTGAAGGGAGTTATATACAGTACAGAAGCTTTAGAGCATCCTAAAGCTCCTGGTATGTGAATAATCTTTTGGCAGGCCAGGCAGTTTTATCAGACCATCACTGGCCAGAAACTCACCACCAGGTCATGGAAGCAGGCAACTATCATGATAATGTTATAAGGCTGCATGTGTCTTGTTGCCTGGCCTCCCCCCATGTCCCAAATATTTCAGACACCAATCAGAGATAAGCCAGACTTTCTGGACCAAGTCATCATATTGGAGGAGCTTTGTGTACCAGCTCTAAATATTTCACTGCAATCTATTTACTCACTGACTCTGTATCCCAGAATGCAAAACATACATACAACACACACACACGAGAGTCACTTATAGCATTTCCTTGTCACAAGGCATTTTGCATGTTACCCTGTACAGGAAGGAAACAGGGCATGTGTGCACACAAAAGAGAGGGGGTATAACATGAGGAGAAAAGGGGGTGGGGGTGGTTTCCTGTCTCTATCAGGAAATAATGGGGATTCTGTTTGGACTGGAAATAGCAAGTGCAGGTCTAGAATGCCTGGTCCACAAGTACATGTTCCTTAAGGACTGGCAGTGTTTTGTAAGCAAGTTACACATCCCAACCAGTCCAAACAGCATGAAGGAATTCATTCTCTTTGTCAACAGGCAGGGTGAGGCAAGGGCCAAGGCAGCCATTACAGCTTGTGCATGCAAAGCCAGGTGTGCTTGCAACACTCATGAACTAGGCAAGGACTCTTCCCACCTCTCACCTTGAGGAAAATCAAAACCCATGGAAAATTAACACTCAGTGCCTCCCTTTCATTTATGAATGGAGTTACTTCTGGTGTTTCCATCTGCTTTTTTGTTTGTTTGTCTGTCTGTCTGTTTGTTTGTTTGTTTGTATTTCAAGGTAGGGTCTTGCTCTCTAGCCCAGGCTGACCTGGAATTCTCTATGGAGTCACAGCATGGCCTCAAACTCACAGTGATCCTCCTACCTTAGCCTCCCTCCTGAGGGCTGGGATTAAGGCTCCACAGGGAAATGCCTTAACTGTTAAGCCATCTCTCCAGCCCCAATGCCCACTTTACACTTTTAAGGAAAAAAATGGCTGGGCATGGTGGTGCATGCCTTTAATTCCAGTAGTTGGGAGGCAGAAGTAGGAGGATCACCATGATTTTGAGGCCACTCTGAGACTACATAGTGAATTTCAGGTCAGCCTGGACTAGATTGAGACCATACCTCAAAAAGACAAAAAAACAAAATAAAACAAAAACTGGGGGTTGTGGAGATGGCTCAGGAGTTATTAAAGGCACTTGCTTGTAAGACCTGCTGCTCTGGGACCAATTCCCCCATACATACGTATCTGGAGTTCATTTGTAGTGGCACCCATATTCATCCCCCCCTCTCTTACACACACACAGCCCACATGGACAGCAAGGTGCTCTCGCCCACCTGATATGGGTTGCATTTTTTCACCCATCTGTTTGACACAACCCTGAAATCCTCAACTATGAAGACATCTGCTATAGTTTAGATCATAAATGTCTGCAAAGGCCAATGTCTTAAAGGGCTTTCCCAAGAGTAATGCTTCCCAATGGTGAAATTTTTGACAGGGAAGGTCTTAGTGAGTTCTGGAGAGTCTGTCTTTAGAGATGATTGTGAAATTTTGTCAATTCCTCTCTCTCTTAAAAAATTATTTATTTATTTATTTATTTATTTATTTATTTATGCAAGAGAGAGAATGTGTGTTAAAGAGAGAGAATGGGTGCACAAGGGTCTCCAGCCACTGCAGTCAAACTCCAGACACGTGCACCACCTTGTACATCTGGCTTACATTGGTACTGGGCAATTGAACCTGGGTCCTTAGGCTTTGCAGGCAAGCACATTAACCACTACGTCATCTCTCCAGACCTCTTCCTCCCTTTTTTTCTCCAGGGCTTGAGGTGAGCAGTACTGCTCCTCTGCACATGCCTGACATAGTGTCTGTGGTGACACGAGTCCACACCAACAAGAACAATTGATTTGGGATTGAAATTGTCAGAGCTTTAAGCCAAATTTACCCTTTCTCTTGAGAGGTTGAAAAGGTTACCTCAGAAGGCTGGAAACATAGTCTAGAGGCTAAGGCACTTGCATGAAAAGCGAAAGGACCCAGGTTCAATTCCCCAGGACATATATAAGCCAGATGCAGAAGGTAGCACATGCATCTGGAGTTTGTCGGCAGTGGCTAGAGGCCCTGGTGTGCCCATTCTCTCTATATAAATATCTACCTCTTTCTCTTTCTCTCTCTCTTTGGCTTTTTGAGGTAGGGTCTCACCCTAGCCCAGGCTGACCTGGAATTCACTCTGTATTCTTGGGCTGGCCTCAAATTCATGGCCATCCTCGTACCTCTGCCTCCCAAGTGCTGGGATATAAGGCATGCCCATTTCTCTCACTCTCTCTTAAAAAATAAATGAAGGGCTGGAGAGATGGCTTAGCGGTTAAGCACTTACCTGTGAAGCCTAAGGACCCCGGTTCGAGGCTCGATTCCCCAGGACCCACGTTAGCCAGAGCACAAGCGGGCACATGCGTCTGGAGTTTGTTTGCAGTGGCTGGAGGCCCTGGTGCACCCATTCTTCTCTCTCTCTCTCTCTCTCTCTCTCTCTCTCTCTCTTTCTCTGTCTGTCGCTCTCAAATAAATAAATAAATAAATGCTCTCAAATAAATAAATAAAATAAACAAAAAATAAAAATAAATAAATAAATGAAAAAAAGAAAAGTTATCTCAAATATTTACAACTATGATTGAAACCTCACAGTGCTCAGAATATCTCAATCACTTTTCTGCTTTGGGCTCTCTTTGGCTATTGAAAGCAAGATTGTGGAGTAGGATAGAGGAAAAAAGACCTGGAGAATACCTTCCCAGATGTCTTTTTTTTGTTTTCTTTTTAGAGTTGGGTCTCAATTTTTAAAAAGTTATTTATTATTTATTTGAGAAAGTGAGAGAGGCAGAGAGAGGGGAGGCACAGAGAGAATGGGCACACCGGGACCTCTAGCCACTGCAAACAAACTCCAGATGCATGTGCCAACGTGTGCATCTGGGTTACATGGGTTCTGAGGAATGGAACCTGGGTCTTTAGGCTTTTGCAGGCAAGTGCCTTGATTGCTGAACTATTCTCCAGTCTCCAGAATTCTTTCTCCTTATGCTACATTTAAGTTGGAGGAGGAACATGAAAGAAGCCAGAAGGAAGGAACCAGCAAGATGACTCTATAAGATTGCTGACCAGTGTGGGTCCCCAGCACCCACATAAGGAAAGGTGCAAGTGGCAGATGCTCCTGTGATCTCACTACACTTAGGGCAATAGCAGGCAGAGTCAGGAGGAACCTAAAGCATGTGGTCCCGCTAGTCTGGGGTTGGAGGAAGCAAGCAGGAGAGCCCCTGTATCAAACACAGGTGTAAAGAGAGGAGCAGCACCTTCAGCTTGGCTTCTGACCTCCACGTGCACATGCACATGCCTGCCTGCCTATACACACATGCATGCATCACACACGCATACACAAATAAAAAAACACAAAGAAGCAAGAGTAAAAAGTCTTAGTAATATCAGCCTAGGTATTTTAGGTTGATTTGGGAATTCGATTTGGCTTGCATTCTTTTTTTTTTTTTTTTATTTTGAGGAAGGAAGGAAGGAAGGAAGGAAAGAAGGAAGGAAGCCCCTGTCCCCTATAACTATGCAAAGGTGACTATCACTACTATGGACAGGTCAGATCTCAAGCCCCCATTTTTAGATTTCCACAGTCATCTTCAGTCTTGGAGAATGCTAGGAAGATAGTGGATGGGGGAGTGTAAAGCATGGTTAGGTTTAAGCGTGCACCTGATGTGTTTATCTTCCTTCCATAAGTGTTGTTTTAGGACGTTGTGTATCTACTTACATACTAACATGGATATTGCTATATATAGTAATGTATATATAGGATATTACTATTTGTACATACAGAGTAATTTATAGTAGATATTATTACATATAATAAGGTACTGTAATATTTAATATAAAATAATTGCATATATATATATATATATATATATAGATATATATATATATATATATGCTTATGAGAGATGAGGGGAGAGAGAGAGAGAATAGGCATGTCAGGGCCCCCAGCCACTGTAAACAGACTCTAATACATACACCACCTTGTGCATCTGGCTTATGTGTGTACTGGGGAATCAAGCCTGGTTCTTAACTGCTAAGCCATCTCTCCAGTCCTAATTATATCATATACTATGTGCGTTTGTGTATGCTGGGGATCATACCGAAGGCCATGCACATGCAAGGCAGGCACTTTACCACTGGGCTGAATCTCCAGCCCTCAAAATGTGTTTTACTGATTCCATCATTAGTAACAGGCTATCAGGGTGGATGTCAGCACAAGACTCTGGCTGCAACCCCTAGCCCTGCCAGAAAACAAACAAACAAATAATGATAATAATAATAATAATAATAAAAGATGTCATGATTCATAATAGTAAATAAAGTATTTGAAGACAATGATATTTCCTCCGCTCTTCCCCACCAAAGATATCAGGAAAGGTACCCAGATCTGAGGTCACAATACTGCTCACCATGGAAACCCAATAATAAAACAGATTTAAAATATGCTAGTGCAGCTGGGCATGATGGCGCACACCTTTAATCCCAGAACTTGGTTATCAGAGGTAGGAGGCTCACTGTGTAATCAAGGCCAGATTGAGGCTACATAGTCTGGCATAGAGAGAGACACTACCTCACAAAACAAAACAAAAATGCTAGTCCAATCAAAACATTGCCTACCAGTTTCTCTCTCTCTCTCTCTCTCTCTGTGTGTGTGTGTGTGTGTGTGTGTGTAAATTCGGGTTCACATGTGTTACATTGTGTGTGGAGGTCAGAGGACAACCTTGGATTTCAGTCCTCACCATCACCTCAATGCAGGGTTTCTGTTTGCAGTTGTTTAGCAGGCTCTCTGGCCTATGTGCTTCCTGGGGACTATGCTGGCTGGGATTACAGATGCTTAGATTACAGTATCTAGCCTTATGTGGGTTCTGGTAACTTGAACTCAAGTGCTCATTTTTGCCTGGTGAGCACTTTATTCACTGATGCATCTCTCCAGATCTATTTGCTATTTCTTTATATTGAAATTGTTACTATTATTTTTAGTATTTTAATTAATTTATTTATTTGCAATCAGACAGGGAGGGAGGGAGGGAAGGAGAATGGGCATGCCAGGGCCTCAGCCACTGCAAACAAACTATAGACACACACCAGTGTGCATCTGGCTTTGAGTGGGTAGTAGAGATTTGAACCCCGGCTGTTTGGCTTTGCAGGCAAGTGTCTTATCCACTGAGCCATCTCACCAGCCTTAAAATTACTGTAAGTTGAGGTCCTCATGTACCCCTCCCCCCTCAGCACCACGAAGAAGCTGATTGGTATACCTCCACATGAGACAAATACAGTGAACCACCTGTGGACCTGGGTGGAAGGCATACATAGTGAGCATGTCTGGGGAGGCCTGGCATTCGGTATTCATGGACAGCTCCTGGGGGCTGTGGCTGCTCTTCTAGGGACCCCTTGTGCTGACAGCTCAGCAATAAGCACACACCCACTTCCTGGATGCAGGTCCTCTACACTGTCCTTGGGTAGCAGAAGCACAGTGGCCTTCTATCCACCACCCCCCGCCCCCAAGTTAGCATATGCTCTTTGACTTACAGTGGGGCTGTATTCTGATAAGCACACTGCAAGCTGAAAACCATAGAAAGCAAAAGTGCATTGAAGTGTTGGTTTATGTTGATTGTCAATTTGACAAGACCTAGAGTCACCTGTTAGGGATTAAATAGATGAGGTTCATTGAGATGGGAAGACCCACCTTCAATCTACATAGCCCAGGGTCTGAGAGATGGCTTGCTTCTTGTCTGCAAAGCCTAAGGACTCAAGTTCAATTCCCCAGTAGCCACATAAGCTAGATGCACAAGGTATCGCATGTGTCTGGAGTTTGTTTGCAGTGGCTGGTGGTCCTGGTGCACCCACTCTTTCTCTCTCAACCTTCCCTTTCCTCTCTTTCTCTCTCTCTCTCTCCCTCTCCCTCAAACAAATAAATAAAATATTTTAATTAAAGAAATATATATAGATGGCACATCCCATGGGCAGGCACTAGACTGTATAAAAGTTAGAAACCAACTGAACACAGACACTGATGATTTTTTCTCTACTTCCTCCCTGCCAATGTAATGAGGTGGCACCAGCTGTTTTCTCCTGGCATCCTCTCCCCACCATGATGGACTCTACCCCCTGAAACTATAAACTGCAATGAACCCTTCCCACCTTAAACTGATTTTTTCCCCCTGGGGATGGACGCCCTTTAACCACAAATACACTTTCGTGTTTTAAAGAGTCAGGAATTTTCATTTTGTGGTAGATTCCATTCTAATTTTTTCCATGTGCATATGGAATGCAAACAGAAATGGCAGCAAAGAAGTTATTTCTGACGATCGGTGGGGAAGAGCTGGGACACCGTCTAAGGCCGCATTCCTAAAATATGGACCAGGAAGCAGAAATAGCAGGGCATTTCTTTGAATTTCCATTATTTCAGCATCCTCTTGGATAGCTTTCCTATCAGAATCCTGCTAGAGCTGGAGTTTGGGTCAATGCACACTGCCAGGGATGCTCTGGGAGCAGGTGCAGCACTGCCCTCTCAGTGCGCTCTGGTCCAGGACTGCAGGAAAGAACGGGGTCAGGTGAACCGAACTTAAAAAGGGAAACCAATCCAGGGCCCCAAGACTGGAACTTATAGTTTGGAAGAAGCCACCAAAGAACCTCCTGATCCACCTCCTACAACCCAATGCCGCCAGTCTGAGCAGCTCCATGTCTACATGCAGTCCAACTTATCAGTCCCTCGCTTCTTTTAAAAACTTATTTATTTATTTATCTATTTATTTGAGAACAAAAGAGGCAGGGGGGGGAGAGGGGGGAGAGATGAGAGAGAGGAGAGTGAGAGAAAGAATGAATGGGCCTGCCGGGGCATCCAGCTATTGCACACTACTCCAGACACACATGCCACCATGTGCATCTAGCTTCACGTGGGCCCTGGGGAAGGCTTCACAGGGAAGCGCCTTAACCCCTCAGCCATCTCTCCACCCCACCCCACCCACCCCACCTTTATTTATTTATTTATTTATTTTGATTTTTCGAGATAGAGCCTCACTCTAGTCAAGGATGACCTGGAATTCACTATGTAGTCTCAGGCTGGCTGGCCTTGAACTCATGGTGATCTTCCTATCGCTACCTCCCATGTGCTGGGATTAAAGGTGTGCACCACCACACCCATCCTCTTCTTTAAGAAATGTATATTTAAGAGAGAAACAAGCAGAGAGAGAGAGAGAGAATGAGAATGAGAATGAGAATGAGAATGAGAATGAGAATGCAGGGTGTGCCATGGCCTCCAGCCACTGCCAACCAACTCCAGACGCTACCATGTGCAGCTGGCTTTACGGGGGACCTGGGGAATCGAACCCAGATCCTTAAACTGGGCATACAAGCGCCTTCCCTTTCCCAATTCAAGCCCTGCATCTGTTCCACAGAATACACATTCGAATACAGAAGGACCCTGGCTAAGCAGACCAGCTTGTTTCGATGCTTGCAAAATAATAATCATAATCATCATCATAATAATAATAAGCGCGGTGAGCCTGGGACTTACGGAAAGGAACAAGAGGTGCGCAACCGCTTGCCCCTTGCGGAGCGCCTGCACAGAGCGGGTGCAGGCCCAGTTGCGCGCCTGCGCGGCTATGGCTTTGACGCGGGGCTGGAGGAGCACCGCTGCTGGTGAACCCAGGTGGAACGCGCCTGCTGAAGGAACGCATGCGCAATGCGGTGAGACAGCGCCATGACAACATGTGGAACGCGCGGACACGGAGGGAGTGGAAGGGCCTCGCGTGTGCGCAGGGCGGCTCCGGTGAACAGGGAAGCGCACAGCTCTTCCCCAACCCCGCCCGCCCCTTCCTGCTGTGGATGCTCCGGCGCCAGCGCCCCGTCCTCGGCCCCTCACCCACCTCAAGTTCCACGTGGACGGGGTACTTTTGGGTGAGCAGCTTCCAGCAAAGTCTGTCCTGGGGGAGGGGCCTGACAGCGACGACCCTCGGCCCAGAAACCGGGCGCAGCCGGCGCCTGCACCCGCTTCCGGTGGGACAGGGGCACGTGGGCTCGCAGTTCCTTTGCGGCCACACGGCCCATGGGCACTGACCACCCCAGCCCTGGCCGCGCCCCTTCTTCCCCTTCCCAACCGTGCCTCAGTTTCCCTGTCTGAAAAACAACTTTCAGCGTTACCTGCCCCCTTATGCACCTCCACCGCTCCCTCCTATCCCACCCGTGCCTCAGTTTCCCCGTCTGCATAACAACCTCCAGGTCCACCTATCCCCATGTCCCCCACATCCCTCCCTCCCAGTCCACCCGTGCCTCAGTTTCTCCTTCTGCAGAATAACCTGGAGGGTACCTTCCCCGCCCTTCTCCCTCCTCCCTCTATCCTTTCTAACCAACCGGTGCCTGCAAAACAATCGCAGGGTTTCCTGGCAGCCTGCTCCACAGCTGCTGTGAGGTTGCCTGGCACTTGGTCATAGCATGTCAACACTTTGCCCCATCATCTCGGGATATTTGGGGACAGTGTGTGCGGTGATGGGGGGCAGGTGTAGCCTGATGTACCGGTATGATGAGGGAATGAACACACCAGGGCCTCCAGCAACTGAAAATAAATTCCAGATGCATTTGCCACTGCACTCATCTGGCTTATGAGGGAACTGGAGAATCGAACGTGGGTCATTAGGCTTTGCACACAAGTGCCTCAACTGCTGAGCCATCTCTCCAGCCCTATTGTTTGTTTTGTAATTAATTAATTTATTTCCAAGAGAGAGAAAGTGAATGAGAACGGGCACACTAAGGCCTCCAGCTGCTGCAATTCTAGCTCTATCCCCCATTTTGTGCATCCGGCTTTACATGGGAACTGGGGAATCAAACCCTGTCATTAGGCTTTGCAGGCAAGCATCTGAACCACTGAGCCATCTCTCCAGTCATTTTTTTAATAGGCCTGGTCTCACTATATATCCCAGGGTTGGACCTCAGAAATCTAGCAAAGGTGGCCCATGCATATGGAGTTTATTTGCAGCCTTGGTGTACCCATTCTTTCTCTTTCTATATATCTATCTCTTTCTCTGTGTTGCTCCCTCTCTCTTTCAAATAAATAAATAAAAATATTTTTAACAAACAATGAGCTGGGGGTGATGCACACCTTTAGTGCGTAGGGCTCTGGAGCATGGGCAGGCACACTCTGTCACTGGCCGGCCCTGGGAAGTTGTCAGGGGAGGTGGTGGTGGTCAGGAGCCTCTCCAGTCCACCACCATGAAGGTGGATTGGACTTAGATGGGCTCTGGGGGTAGGTGGTGTCCCAGCATGGGACAGAGACACCCTGTGGGCAGGGGCTTGAGGGGAGGCCCTGGGATCAGCAGGGTGAGGCTCTGTGAGCCATGGCATCTAGCCCCAATAAATAAAATAAAACAAAATAAAACGAATTTCTGGGGACACAGTTCTGTGCAGGAGATGGTTGTATGAGGTGTTAATACTATTTTCTTTGGTATAAATTGTTAGAAAGTTTGAGAGACTCTGTTTGAGTAGAAATCTGCATTGTGCACCCCTCTGAACTGAGCCCTTACACAAACACTATATATAGTTAGAAGAACTCCAGAAAAGGAGAATTATAGCTTTTTCTTAGTCCAAACCATCATTCATTTACATTCTGAGTGAAAAATGTTGCAGAGGTTAACTTCATTGCAGTACATGTCACACTGTGATGTTTGGAGTGTTTGGACCACTTTTCAGAAGGGACAGATGAGTTGTTCTGAGGACACCCATGGGCCCAGGAACTGTTACCTGTTGGACAGGGTCTGAAGGTGTGATCTGCAGGGAGGAATGTCTTCCAGGCTCCACCTATTTTGCTCTCTAACCACATTGTCTTCCTCCCAAATTATTTACAGTGTTTCTGTTGTTTGAAATTGACTCTTAGCCAGGTATTATGAGGCTGTATGAACCCAGTAGTTGTGAAGAGTTGAACAAGGTTTTTATACTTTATTATAAAGATTAGAAATCAAAGTGAAGAAGCCCAGCATGGTGGCACATGCCTTAATACCTAAATTTGGGAGTCAGAAATAGGAGGATTGCCTTGAGTTCAAGGCCACCTGAGACTACCAAATGAATTCCAGATCAGCCTGGGTTAGAACAAGACTGTACCTTGGGGGGGGGAAGAAAAGAAAAGAAAAAAGTGAAGAGATTTGACACACATGTAAATTGTAGGGATTTGGCTTTTCTTCCCTACATTTTGTGACAGTATTAGTTTGCCACATATAAGTGAAATAAAGTGTTGGTTTACTCTTCATATTGGCTTATGTCATTAAAATCTTAGAAAGCATGTACTTTAAATCACCTTGTATAAAATGTCAGTATTTTATTTGGATTATATAACGTTGTGGTGAAAATAGCATGGACACTTCCAACTTAATGTCCTTAATCTTCAGGAAAGTAATAGTGTTTAATTGTGCATACTAATGTAAAAGTTATATTGACTTCTTTGAATTTATTAACCACATTTGAGGATATGGTTTATCATCTTCTAGATATCATCTATAGAGAGAAAGAGGAAGAAAGAGAGAGAATGGGTGCATCACGGCTTTCAGCTGCTGCAACTGAACTTCAGAAGCATGTATCAGTTTGTGCATCTGGCTTACATGGGTCCTGAGGTATCAAACCTGGGTCCTTTGGCTTTACAGGGAAGTGCCTTAACTAAGTACTAATCCATCCCTTCAGCCAGTCACGAATGGTTTATAAGTCACTAAATTGTGGAAAATTGAGTTTGTTACAGCACTCTCCTTTAATAAGCTGCTTTTAATCAGGCTTTTCTTTTCTTAGAGGATAACTGCTAAACATTGGGAGGAGAGAGATTTTCTTCAGTGATATAGCCACTGGTCGGGAGCCCTAAATACAGAATCATTTAATCCTGTAAATAATCCCTCACCATGGATCCTGCAGGCAGCTCTATTAAATGTATTATGTCACAAAAAAGCCATGAAAACAAAAGGGAAGGAAAACTGATAAGAAAGGGGGGGGCATTGAGCATGGATTTTGAACTACAGAGGATAATGAAGTGGATGTCATAAAAATGCATTGTGTGTATGTTTAAAAACAGTATAATAAAACCCATTGTTAAGTTAAATTAATATGCTGATAAGAAAACATAAGAATGTAGAACATGGTCTGTCCAACACTTATGGCAGTATGTGAGCTTTTGGTATAATCTAAAAACAGTCCACCCAAGCTGGGGTTCGCTTCATACCTACCTTCCTCTTTTATTTCCCTCAAGACAGTACTCAACAGGTAGCTCATAATGTCATTGAATTTTAGACTAAATCAAGCCTCTGGCCTTAGTCTCAAAATTAGCTGGGGATGCTGAGTATTATCAGAGGATCCCCACCCTTTTGTTGTCAATAACATGTAAGGTAATAGGGAGTTCTTCTGATGAATTTGTAAGCTGCATAGACTATTAAATTTAATTTTAATGCCATTCTGTTTTGCTTCTGGATAATATTTTAATATCACAAGTTAATACTAGAAGCTGATTTGGCACAGTATGACTCTGGACACATAGGAGGGTTGGACTCCTCTGCCCCAAGGTCTGCCCACAGCAATATACATCTTAGAGCAAAGCTCCACTTCCTAAGACTCCACTATCTGGAAACTTAGCAGGAAGCTTAATCAAAACTACCTGAGGCTATTGGGGACATTTACATTCAAATGACCACTGCATCCTTAGTAGCTTGGAGAATAGTCCTGCACTAGCAGAACTGGACACAGCTCACTTCTAAATTTAGTAGATTTAAAAATTTAAATATGTGTTATGTAGAATATTTGCATAGGTTCTTACACGATAATATTCCTAACTAAACTATCTAAAATTATTTTGTTAGTTTCTGCTGAAATTATTCTGCTACAAGTTCTGTTGAGTGGTCTAAAATTCTGCTAAGACATGAGGTTCAGCAGCATGTGATTGAGGTGTTGATTTAAATTCTCATAATTATTAACATCATTGAGCATTGGTGGCCTTTTCTTCCTTCCCTTTCTTTTCGGTATTGTTTTTCATGATAGCATTTCATTCTAGCCCAGGCTGACCTGGAACTCACTCTGTAGCCCCAACCTTGCCTGAATATAATCTACAGCCTTGTGCTTGCAAGGCAAACACTCACACACAGGTCTATGTCCCCAGCCCCTCTGGTCTCCCAGAAAGAAGAAATGGCAAACTACAGAATTGGAAACATGTTTGAAAAATACATTATTGAAAAAGCAGTAATATCTTAAAAACAACAACAAAAGACTTCTGAAAACATAGTAAAAGAAAATTCAATGAGAAAAGATTATAGGTTTTACCCAAGGAGAATATGTGAGCAGCATCTCAGCATATAAAATTTTGTTGGTCATCATTTGCCTTTGGCACTAGTAAATTAAAAGCTTAAGGACAAATGTTAGTAAATATATGGGAAATTGAATCACTAATTTATTGCTACTCAAATGTACACCAGTATATCTGATAACATTTTGGCAGTTTTTTTTTTTTTTTAACCTGGCCTGTCATTAGCAACCAATGACATCTGTATGGTTCCCAATAAAAATTAGGAGGAAGTCTATTTCATCATTCATTGTTTAAGACTGTTTTAGGAATAAATCAAAGGGTTTCTATGGTGAGCAAAGGTTACTCAGGTGAGAAAGTTGTTCATAAGATTATCAGATGAGCTTCCAATATCTAGTGAGGCTGAAGAAGAAAATGAATCTCTCATTTCTAGAGAAATGTGTACATATCCAAGGGTAAGAAGCATTCCCTTTTTTTCTCTTTTTCACTGCTTATAGGTTGAGGATTCACACATGGCATATACTATGTGCTGGACATTGTTATAAGCACTTCATTAATAATAATTTCTTGAGTCTTCCTAAGTAGTTGGTTGTACATTTTTTTTATTAGTTTATTAGTCAGTTCTGTATTCAGCAAATACAGTCAGTTTGGTACCATTATTAGGCTCATCCGTGACCTACCCCCTCCCTTGGCCCCTCCTTGTTGAGGTATACGGGTCATGCATTGTGGAGTTAGCCCACAGTTATGGGTAAGATAAATGTCTCTGCATATCATGACCCAACATGTGACTCTAACATTCTTTCCGCCCCCTGTTCCGCAAAATTTCCCTGAGCCATGTTGGGTTCATTTTTGGTCTGCTTCAGTGATGAGGTGTTGGGGGCCTCTGAGGCTCTGGCTCTCTGATTTGGTAGGAGTTGATTTTTCTCTGTGCTGATCTCCTTCCCCCTTGTGCTGGTGTCCAGTTCATCAGGAAAGCAGCCCCCTTGCTTGTTTCTCCAATTTTTCTTAGTTTCAGCCGGGGCCCTTTTGAGGTATGATGGGGTGGCTCTCTCCTTAGGATCTACATCTATCTGAAAAAGAGAAGCAGATTCTCCAACGGAGAGTAAGTTAGCACCAGGACAAATGAGATAACCCTTACTTTTTTTTTATAGAGAATTTAATAGGTGTAGGCCCTCTTGTAGCCCACAATTGATGGTAGCTTGATATTGGAGAGTGGGCTTATGTTTGGATATGGTTCTGACTTGTTTCCCAGCTCCAGCTATGGGTCCCATACCAGTGAGGGGATCAGTTAGCCAAATTGAGATCAGTTGGTTCCCCACCATGGCTGTGTGCCACCACTGCACTTGTGTGGGCATCACAACAAGTTATTTGCTTCTAAGTAGGTTAGACCATGCGTTGCTTCGATAGATATTGGTCAATTTCCCCCAGTCGCCCATGTAGCACCTTCTGGCACTAGACGCGCTGACTGTCTGGGGACTGACTCTCATCCAACTTCCAGCCATGCCATTCTAATTTGCATGTCAACCACATAAGGTATCTTCAGCAGTAGGGTCTTACCACTAACCTTTGGTGGGTCATCAAGTACTCTGACAGAAATCTGTCTGTCTTTTAAGAAACCTTGTAGGTCTCTCTGATCAAAAGCTCATTGTGGATGATAGCCCCATGCTGGATCTTGGAGTTACAGGTCAGTGCCCACTAAGAAAATGATGAAAAAGATAACTAATATACAAGAGTTAGAGAGAAGAGAGAGAGAGACAGGGAGAGGGGAAGTGAGGGAGGGAAGATGTAGGGGATTAAGGTTAGTCTTAATCTTACCCTCTCCAGTGTCTTGTGGTTCAGGTGTTCCCTGTAAGGGCCTGGTGAAGGATCAGCCATTTGGTCTGTCTTTTAGTAAGTAGAAGATTATGGTACCATTGCCGTTTGGGTCTAGATTTGTGTTTCCCACCCCTTTGATGCCCTCCCCTCCCTCCCCTTCCATCCTAGTGTCTAATCTAGGAGATGCTTGCTGGGTATGTAAGGTATCTTCGGTAGATTCAGGTTAGGTGCTGTAGATGAGTGAGACTATGTGGCGATTTTTTTTCTGTGATTGGGTAAGTTCACTGAGAATGATCTGTTCCAGGTTCAACCATTTTTCCTCAAATTTCATTGTGTCATTTTTTCTTACTGCTGTATAGAATTCCATTGTGTAGATATACCACATCTTAGTTATCCATTCTTCTAGTGATGGACATCTGGGTTGATTCCAGCTCTTAGCTATTACAAATTGAGCCGCTATAAACATGGTTGAGCAAATCTCTTTAGTCTGTGGTTTGAAGGTTTTAGGGTAGATGCCCAGTAAGGGAATAACTGGGTCTGTTGGTATCTCTATACTCAGCTTTTTCAGAAGTCTCCATATTGCTTTCCAAAGTGGTTGTACCATCCTACATTCCCACCAACAGTGGATGAGTGTTCCTACTTCTCCACATCCTCGCCAGCATTTATTTTTATTTGATTTTTTGATGTTTGCTATCCTTATTGGGGTAAGGTGGAATCTCATAGTTGTTTTAATTTGCATTTCTCTGATGATTAGGGATGCTGAACATTTTCTTAAGTGTATGTTTGCCATTTCTATTTCTTCCTCTGTGAACTGCCTGTTCAGCTCTTTGCCCCATTTTGTGAGTGGGGTGTTTGACTTCTTACTGTTTAGATTTTTGAGTTCTTTGTAGATTCTAGAGATTAGTCCTCTATCAGTTGGATAACCCACAAATATTTTCTCCCATTCTGTGGGTAATCGATTGGCTTTGCTTATTGTATGCTTGTCTGTAAAGAAACTCTTCAGCTTCATGTGGTCCCATTGGTTGAGTGACGGTTTAAGTTCATGAGCTACTGGGGTTTTGTTCAGGAAGTCTTTTTCCATTCCTATATCATGGAATGTACTTCCTAAATTTTCTTCCAGTAGTATTCGAGTTTCTGGTCTTATATTGAGATCTTTGATCCATTTGGACTTGAGTGTAGTGCATGGTGAAATGTGTGGGTCAAGTTTCAGTTTCCTGCATATGGTTATCCAGTTTGTCCAGCACCATTTGTTGAAGATGCTGTCTTTTTTCCAGCCTATATTGTTTGGGCCTTTATCGAATATCAAGTAGCTATAGTTGCTTGACCCAAAGTCCGGGTCCTCAAGTCTATTCCATTCATCTATACTCCTCTTTTTATGCCAGTACCATGCTGTTTTTATTACTATGGCTTTGTAATATAGCTTTAGATCAGGTATGGTGATGCCTCCAGAGGTATTTCTTTTGCTGAGGATATGTTTGGAAATGCGAGGCCTTCTGCCTTTCCATATGAAATTTGAGATCATTTTTTCTATCTCTGTGAAGAACACTGTGGGGATTTTAATTGGTATTGCATTAAATCTGTATATTGCCTTTGGTAGGATTGTCATCTTCACAATGTTAATTCTGCCTATCCAGGAACATGGGAGGTCTTTCCATTTTCTCAAGTCCGCCTCAATTTCTTTTTTGAGTGTTTTTATGTTTTCATTGTATAGATCTTTCACTTCCTTGGTTAACGTTATTCCAAGGTATTTTATTTTTTTTGTTGCAATTGAAAATGGGACTATGTCCCTTATTTCTTTTTCTGTATCTTTGTCCTTTGCATAAAGGAAGGCTACTGATTTTTGTGCATTGATTTTGTATCCTGCTACTTTGCTATAGGAGTTAATCACCTTCAGGAGTTTTGGGATGGAGTCTCTCGGGTCTCTTACATATATAATCATGTCATCAGCGAATAAAGCTAACTTAACTTCCTCCTTTCCAAATTGTATCCCTTTTATTTCCTTCTCCTGTCTTATTGCTTGAACTAGGACTTCCAGTACTATATTGAAAAGCAGAGGTGAGAGTGGACAACCCTGTCTTGTTCCTGATCTTAATGGGAATTCCTCCAGTCTCTCTCCATTAAGTATTATTTGGGCCTTCGGAGCTTCGTATATTGCCTTTATTAGGTTAAGATATGAACCAACCATGCCAACTCTCTCCAATGTTTTGAACATGAAGTGATGTTGAATCTTGTCAAAGGCCTTTTCTGCATCTATCGAAATGATCATGTGGTTTTTATGTTTAACCTTGTTTATGTGGTGTATTACATTGACAGATTTCCGTATGTTGAACCACCCCTGTGTTCCTGGAATGAATCCCACTTGGTCAAGGTGGATAATGGTTTTGATGTGTTGTTGGATTCGGTTTGCAAGGATTTTGTTTAGGATCTTTGCATCTAAATTCATCAGGGAAATAGGCCGGTAGTTTTCTTTTCTTGTGGCATCTCTGCCTGGTTTTGGAATTAGGGTGATGCTAGCTTCATAAAAGGAGTTGGGTAGCTTTCCCTGTTCACCAATTGTGTGGCACAGTTTGAGGAAGATTGGTTTGAGTTCTTCCATGAAGGTTTGATAGAATTCAGCTGAGAAGCCATCTGGTCCTGGGCTCTTCTTTTTTGGGAGGTTTTTTATTACTTTTTCAATCTCCATGAGTGTGATGGGTTGATTGAGGTGATTAATCTGCTCTATGTTTAGCTTTGGTAGATGGTATGCGTCCAAGAATTTATCCATCTCCTCCACATTATCCAGTTTTGTGGAGTAGAGGTTTTTGAAATAAGTCCTGATGATTCTCCCAATTTCACTTATGTCTGTTGTGATCTCTCCTTTTTCATTTTGGATTTTGTTAATTTGAAGCTTCACCTTTTTTTGCTTGATCAGATTGACCAGGGGTTTGTCAATCTTGTTTATTTTTTCAAAGAATCAGCTCTTTCCTTTGTCAGTTGTCTTAATTGTTTCCTTGGTTTCCAATTCATTGATTTCTGCTCTGATTTTAATTATTTCTTTCCTTCTGGAGCTCTTTGGGTTGGATTTTTCTTGTTTTTCCTGTGACTTTAGGTGGATGGTTAGGTTATTGATTTGGGACCTTTCTGTCTTTTTTTCGAAGGCATTGAGTGCTATGAATTTTCCCCTGAGGACTGCCTTCATTGTGTCCTATAAGTTTTGGTACGATGTGTTCTCATTGTCATTCAATTCCAGAAATTTTGCAATTTCATTTTTTATTTCATCCACTATCCATTTATTGTTTAAAAGTGTGCTGTTCAGTTTCCAGGTGCCTTTGGGATTCTTCGTGGGTCTTTTGTTGTTGATTTCTAGCAATATAGCATTGTGATCTGATATCATGCAGGGAATTATGTCAATCTTCCTAAATATGTGGAGGCAGTCTTTGTGACCCAATATATGGTCTATTTTAGAAAATGTTCCATGGACTGCTGAGAAGAATGTGTAATCTGTGGATTTTGGATGGAAGGTTCTGTAGATGTCCGTTAGGTCTAAGTGATCTATGGTTTTGTTGAGCTCTCTCACTTCCCTGTTGAGTTTCTGTTTGGATGATCTGTCTATTACTGATAATGGTGTATTGAAGTCCCCAGCTATGATGGTGTTTGTGGTTATTTCTGTTTTATTGTCAAGTAGGTTTTGTTTTATGAACTGTGGTGCCCCTGTGTTTGGTGCATACAGATTTATGATTGTAATATCCTCTTGATGGATCGTTCCCTTGATAAGTAGGAAGTGGCCTTCTTTGTCTTTTTTGATTATATTTGGTTTGAAGTCTATTTTATCTGATATTAATATAGCTACACCTGCTTGTTTCTTATTCCCGTTTGCTTGGAATACTGTTTTCCACCCTTTCACCCTGAGGAGATGTCTGTCTTTAATGGTGAGGTGGGTTTCTTGAAGGCAACAGATTGAGGGGTCTAATTTTTTGATCCATCCTGTTAGCTTATGTCTCTTGATGGGTGAATTAAGGCCATTAATATTTAGGGTAATGACTGTGAGATTTGATTTGATCCCTGCCATATTGTGATGGTAAATGTGGGTTGGAGTTTTCATGGACATTGAAGTTTTTTGTGCCTACTCTGAGTTTGGTTGTTGTGATCTGCTTCTTGTAGGCAATTGTGTTTGATTATTTTTTTCTTCTCTGTGGAGAATTTCCTGAAATACTCTCTGTAGGTTTGGTTTTGTGTTCATATAATTGTAAAGCTGAGTTTTGTCATGGAAAGTTTTTCTTTCACCATCTATTATGAGGGATACTTTTGCTGGGTAGAGTAGTTTGGGTTGGAAGCCATAGGTTCTTAGACTTTGCAGTGTTTCATTCCAGGCCCTTCTAGCTTTCAGGGTTTCCATTGAGAAGTCTGAAGTAATTCTGATGGGGTTACCTCTGAAGGTGGTGTGCTGTTTTTCCCTAGCTGCTTTTAGGATTTTCTCTTTGGTGTCAATGTTTAGAGTCTTAATGATAATATGTCTTGGAGAGTTTCTCCTTTGGTCCAGTCTGTTTGGAGTTCTATTGGCTTCTTGTATCTTGATGGGCCTTTCTTTTAAGAGATTGGGGAAGTTTTCTTCAATTATTTTGTTAAATAAGTTCTCCATGCCTTTGGTCTGGATTTCTTCTCCTTCTGGTATTGCAATGATCCTGATATTGGGACGTTTAACTGTATCCCACAATTCCCTCATGTTCTGTTCACAGGAGCTTTTAAACTTACTGAAATTTTTGAACTCTCTAACTGTTTCTTCCATCTTGTCTTCCAGATCAGAGTTTCTATCCTCCACTTGGCTGACTCTATTCTTGAGAGCTTCTAGTGAGTTTTGGACTTGTTCAATTAAGTTTGCATTTTCTATTATTTTTCTATGTATAATTTCCATCCCTCTGTCTAGCTCCCTTTTCACATCATTTTCTGATTTTCTTGATGATTCTTGGAGTTCATCCTTGCATTTCTTTATGTCTTCATTTAGCATGGCCAGCTGATTTTTAAGGTCTTCTTTTTTTTTCACTCTCCCTCAAATCTCTTAACTCTCTTTGAAATCCTTCCATTTTCTTATCTAATCCTTCCAATTTCTTATCTATTAGTTCTAGTTTAGTGATGGCAGCATCCACACGATTGTCGGCCCTTTGTTGCTTTCCTGCAAGTTCTACCAATAGGTTGGTTAGAGTTGCATTGCTCATAGCTTCAATTTGGTGTTCTAGTCCTATTGGTTCTTCTATGTTTTCGTTAGATGTATTCATTGTGGGACTGGGTGATCTAACTGGATTTTCTTGCATTTGATTTTTCATGTTATTTCTTTTGCGCTGTGTTCTGCCCATGACAGTGTATGGGCAGATAAGTGGGCATATGAGCC